>VWZO01011727.1:1030-12065 GCA_013396975.1 Bucco capensis | reverse complement strand
TTCACCTGGGCCCACCTCTCCAGCTTGTCCAGGTCCTTCTGGATGACATCTTGCCCCTCCAACTTATCAACAGCACTCCATAGCTTGGTGTCATCTGCAAACTTGCTGATGGTGCACTCAATGCTGCTGTTGATATCGTTTACAAAAATATTAAACAGTATTTAATATTTATACAGATTCTAATGTGTTTACTGCTTTGATCAGAACATCTGGTTTAGTCCATAAGTACCTCCAACTCAAGCATTCGTGCTGTTTCTATGATGTCATCATGGGCTCTATGATGTCATCATGGGCTCTACAATGTCATAATATTTTTCTATGACATTTGTCAGTTTGTTTCTCATCTAGGATGAATATGTTTTACTTTTGTCCTTATAGTGCATTTTGTCTGCATTTCAAGGCTGTGAGGTCTTAGATGAGTAATCTTTTAATGTCTAATCTTATCTTTTGCTAAAATTAAGATATGGATAAGACTATTTTTAAAGCTTAGTGATAAAGAGCAAAAAAGCCTTATAATAGCCTTAAGAAAATTAATATCTTTAGGGCTTTTTTTCGGCTAATCCAGGACATTCTCTTCCTACATTCTACAAGAACCATATAGGCTCAATGAGATATTAGCTTGAGCAATTGAGTGTCACACATGGTGTGCTTTTTGCTGACAGCATGAATTCACATTTTAAGATACACAATTTATTTAGGTTTACTGATCTCAGAAATCTACTGAATTCTTGTATATTTCCAATATTTTAATTTTATTTATTTGAAGTTTGAAGGGTGGAGAAGCATAGAAGAGATTTCTTTGGTATTTAATATTAGATGGGTGTGAATGAACAGAAAATCATTTGCTAGTGGCCAAACTGGACACAAATTAGGGAGCTGCCATTCAAGTGTGAGCAACTTAGAATCACTGCTCTCGACCCTTTATGTGGCCTGTATGTACCAAGGATGTTTCTAACCGTAATTATGCAAGAAATTCTTCAGATTAAAAAAAGGATATGAAGGGGCACATTTTCAAGTGTAAGAGAGATCAGTACTGAAGTACGAAAAAGGAATAACCGAAGCCAGCAAGCACAATCTGATCTGAAGCCTGTGAGTAGCTTAATAAAATTACTTAATTGCTTAATAAAAATCTCAAGGATAGGATAAGACTGATTGAACTGATAATACATTAGAAAACAATAAGTAGCAGAGTAAGGTATTTTATCTCCATTTTAATTGGTTTAATCTTTGTATGCACTCTTTTGTAAGAACTGTTAACTAAGCTGGAAATTTTGGATTTTAAACCATACTTATTTTTTTAGCAAGGCTTTTAACAGCTTGTGTCTCAAGAGCATGGTAAAAACCAGGCAGCCCCAGCAAACTATCCTGTCAGATCATCAAGCCTGAGGCAAGCACATACAGCTATACACTTTTACCAGCTTAAAATCAGCAAACAAAGAAACAAATAAATAAATATCCAGAAACACTTTGAAATCTATTCCATTTTCTTCCACATTCATTTCTGACCTAATACAGTTCAGAAGAAAATGTATTTCCAGAGGGCATTTAACAAAGTACCTTGGCAGTGGAAAAGGCCTCTCATGCTCCTTTGCTTTCCATTTTGGTAAACAGTTAATGTATTGCTGTTATTTGTGCTAGGTTTTTGCTTATTTCTTGACTCAAGGGTAACATACAGAGTGTGCATTCCCCTTATCCTGTTTTTCTGCTCTTTATAAAAGGCTAACTGTTGCAAGTAGCTATTACAAATGTTATTTGAGTTGCATTGAGCATTGCTAATGAAAACTGTTGAATTACAATGTTTTTGACATTTCTGGCAGACAACATTGAAAAACAGCTATTTTTAATCAACTATTCAAAAGATCTAAATATTTTTTCTTCAAATTTATATAATGACTTTCCTTAAACCATTTCTTTTCACTTAGGCATTAACAATGAGGGTTTTATTAAGGTTCATTTCACATTATGATTCATGTGTTGTATTTAACTCCCAGCTCTTAAACAGAAAATACTGGTTCTTGCAACTTTCTCAAATCCATTTATTTGAGATGGTTCTAGTTTGTTGGTTCTGTTTGTTGATACAAATAAGCTGCTAGAAGTTCATTAAGTTGCAGATAATGGACTGAATTTTTCCTACAGATGGTTTATATGACATCTTTATTTTGTACATGTGGCTCAAAGTCTAGCATCTACTGCTTCAATATTATTTTCATTCATATAGTAATATTAATCAGAGTTGTTATTTTTTAGCATTCATGCAGTAGCCACAGTGTATGAAAGCTGGTAAACTATTGCCAGAGCTTCCAGCATTGTCACTGGTTTGATGATGGTATTTTGAACAGCTCTAGCCCTTACATGCCAAATAAGTTACACCAGTAAAGAAATAATATAAATGCTATTGCAATGACCATAGATGAAAATGTAGCTTAATTTCTGCTAATACAGAGTTTGTAATCCTAAACCCATGGAATTTTGAAATAGGGCTAAATTAGTACAGGATTTACTGTGCAAAGAGTTTGCTGCAAAAAGTGAACACTTTTTAAAAGTGTTAGGCTGAGCATAAGGAACAAGCTTTTGGGCACAGAATCATTTAATCCATTCTGACAAAGCAGGAAGAGAACTTCTTAAGCAACAAAAGGCCAGGCCACAGATTTGCCATTTCAGGATAAGAAACAAAGGGTAACATTTTCCACTTCAGAACTTTGCCCTTTAGATTCTTAAGAATCTTAAGATTTTTATTTCTTTTTCTTTTTGTTGCACTGATAATAAAGACATTTCAGTGCAAGGGGGGGATGTTATCACTTTGCAGATGTTAATACAGTCACATATCTATATTATGACTAGAGATCCAGCAAAGACTCATTTAAGTATGGCCTTTTTAAAAGTTCAGTTTAGAATAATTTAGTTTTTATTGCTACCTAAATAAATGCTACAAGCCAATGAGAATCTCTTACATTGCTTGAAAATTAATAGAGGCTTCCTCTTCAACCTTTAAGCTCGAACATTCAACACTGCATTAGCAACATTCTACTTTTCTAAATCAGTATGAACTTCTTTAATGATTCTTTTATTAATTCCAGTCTCCACACTTCTGTATAATGCTCAATCAGTGAAGACACTGCTATAGGAGAATGTAGAGCTCACATTATCAAACAGATTATAATGGGAATTACACCCTTACTATCTTAGAGATACAGAAATAACCTTACAGTCTGATAGGTACAGAAAGCCAACTGTAAGATCTAAAGTGCTTACAAGGTCTTATGTAGTCTTACATTTTGTCTAACTACACTGTGGAATAAAAGGAAACGATAAAAAAATCCTTCCTTAAAGCTGTGTTCTATCTATCATTTGCACTAAGAAAAAAATCTGCATGCTTTTAAAAACAGTTGAGTGTTCTGTTTCTTACTGTCTGAAGTCTTTGTTGACTCACCTGTTTTATTTTTGGACTTCATGTCTACATTTTTTTCCTTCATGTTTGCCTAGCAGGCATTTGCCCACACCCCACCTCCCCCCACAAGAAGCTAGCTTGTTTTTGGTGTGTTCAAGCAGTTCTGGTAAGCTTTGGGAATAGCTCTGGTGGAAATAGCTATGATAATAAGGACTTGTGGATCTCATGCAGTTCCCTTCACAATCTTCATTCTTGACAGACTTTAATATACACAGAGCTCTGCATTTCATGAAATGTTCTATTTGTTTCTCAGTATTTTTGGATTATGATTAACCACTGAGGATGNGCACCAGGGGCCACAGAAGACCCCAAGTGATTTTCAGACTGTGCCTAGGATGGTTATAAAGTATTCTCTATCATTTTAGTCACAAGTCTGACTATCACTGTGCTTGATAATTTTTGATTGAAAAAATTGCATATAGAAATACAGAATTTGAGAAGTGTTTTCCCATGCAGATAAGAAAAAAGTCTGTCCCTACATACCTAGGAAGATATGAATAATTACAGTGTGAATATGAGTTTAATGAAGTCAATAAAAAACTACGTATTCACAGACCATGTTGTTTTTCTCATTTGTGTCTGAAAAGTTCAATGTTATTTAGAGTATTTTTACCACTTGGTAATATTTTGGTCCAGTAACTGATCTGTGTTAAGAAAAAAAGATACGTCTGAATTTATTGGTAAAATAGAAAAATCTTATAATATTCATCTGTGATTTATATTCCTGGAAAATATCAGTCAATAATTCATGATCTTGGCATTATACTTAGTTCTTCTGCTTACCCTGTATGATGTACTGTTACCATTTTATGAAAAACATTCAACAGACCTGATGTCTGTAAGTATTCCTGCTGTTTCCATTAGAAAACTTAGCAGATTTCTGTCTGCCTCTGTCTTTCTGCTTCAGTCCCTGCTAACTGCTAATGCAAATAATATCAGTGCTAGAACAAATATTATATCAAGATTTCAGAAAGAGTGAAAAATAGAACAAGTTTTGTCATTCTGATAAAATGTCCATTAATAACTTCCAAGCAGGTTAGTATATCAATTGCTGTTTATCAAGAACAGAAAGTTTGGTTTGTTTGTGATTTTTTTGTATAGTGTTCACAGTGATACAGGTACTTTGGGAGTTTCGTACAAGCATTTCTGAAATTAAACAAGATACTTGTTAAATAAGTATTAGTAGGCAGAATGGGCACCGATTTTAGCCATAAGATATGTTATTATACAGAGGAATACACACTGAATGGTTCATGGGAATGGACTGAATAAATCAAAGTCATCTTTAGTCCTTAAGGGAAGAAAATCCATAAAACAACCCAAACTCATATACATGTGTATGTAACATTATTCTATAAGAATTCCCATATATAGATTGTTAGAATGTACAATTTATGATTTTGTCCAGTGGACAACAATTCAAACAATATGATACTCTAATGTTGTGTTATACAGTGCTAAAGTTGGATGTAAATCTCATTTTGGAATTGAATGCAAATCTTTTCACTGGGCCAGTGATAATAACGTGACTGACCATTATATTATTGCTGAGTAACATCTTTTTCCCTTCTCTCTTTCTTGATATGGATTCAGAATGCAATATCCCATACAAAGGAAAGAGATGTGAAAAACATTTCCAATCCAACTGTTTTTTGGGATTTTTTCATTGTTGCTTTGATTTTGTGTGTGGGGTTTTTTGTTGTTGTTTGGGTTTTTTTATGGTTTTTCTTTATTTCTCACTGTACAAGCAACTTGGTATTAAAAATTTTGAGCTGTTCTACTGCTTTTTTTTCTTTCCTCTTGATTTTATGTGTTTATATTTTTCAATTTTTAAAATAGATATGTGCTGAGGTTTGTTATTTTTGTCAATTTAGTAGAGAACCTCTTTCATATATTATTTCTCTTTTTCATATTTTGGTTCTAAGGAAAACATCACCAAATGATCTTCTATATATCATTCCCTCATGAGATGGAGTCTCTAGTTCAGTGCAGATTTTCTCCTATAATATGGAATACTTTGTTGCTAGTGTTCTGTTCTACTGTATTTCTCCATCAAAATAAGCTTCCTGTGAAGCCAGGAAAAAAAAACAAACAAAAACCTATACTATACCCATTTTTACATTTTTAAAAGTGCATAGTGCTCTTAGGGGAAAATATTTTAAAATTGCATGTTTGGGAAGAAACTACCGGATTTAGTTTAAATTTACATTCTTCTACAAACAAATGTAATTTTAAGCTATTAGCCTGCTAGCCTGCCCAAATACATCTCTCTTTATGTTAGCTTGAAAGGAAATGGCATTTGACAAATATAAAGAAAAGGCAAAGCAATGCACAAGTAGAGAATACTAAATCTGTAGAACATACGTAGCTAATTTCTGAAAGGAAAAGGGAATTCCATTATTATGTAAGATTTAAACATAATATTTAAAATCATCAACCTTGCCTTGTTATAGTAAGAAGAAGAAAAAGGAAAAGGAAAAAAAAGAAAGGAAGGAGATGGAGAGAAAGGTATTTTGCAAGCAGAAAAAGAATAAATTCAAATTCTTTTTATTCTTACTCCTTAGGCTACAATTTCAATACAGTTTACTTGTTTCAAAATAGCGAAGAGCTCTGGTTTGTTGTAGTAACATATGTTTTGAATCATAAGCTGGAGGATGAAACACAAACTTAAAAATTACGTTTGGAGAAGATTCTAAAAAAACATATACTTGCATGTTTAAATGGTGGTAGTGAATGGCTATTGACAAGGAAGGTATTATAATGATAAAAATCACAGGACAAAATGGCTTGCAAATGTTTCGTTAAATTAAGACAAGATCTATTTTAAGATTTTTATTTTCACTACACTCTAGCAAATAGACTTTTTTCAGTTGTATTACTACAACTTGCTACAACACCACGAGCATATAAAAATACAAATTTGAATACTGGCTTATATATGTACAGCTTGCACACGGATTTACACCTATTCAGGACATGAGTCCATAGCACAGGTATCCCCAAACCCAGAAAATTGCTCTCATAATGATGTGTTTGATCATCAAGGATAAATACTGCTTTTGAGAGAGCAGGGATTTTTCCTCTTGTTTTAGAAAAGCATCTAATAGTATGTTTTCTCGTACTATTGAAAAGTCCTTACTTAGATGAATACAATTCATTTAAAAATTAAATGACAATTGTAACTGATTGTGGTATCCTATTGAAAATTTAGAGGAATAATGTATTAAAAAAGAAGAAATGTGTGACTACTTTTGTAGAAGTATAAAATCCTCAAATTACTACCAGCAAATGAGGCTTGCAACTATTAAGTATAACAGTCAGATTTGTGTCTTTACTTTGTAATAACTGAATACTTATAATAAAAACCCTATTGCTATGCATTTTATTACTAATTTAATTGAAGCTTATATTGATAGCTAATCTTAGCAGTGCCTCACAGCTCTGGAAATGCAGTTCTGAATTTAGTGGTATCAAGAAATTAATAAACCCATTTGCTATCTCTGTATTTATCATACTGCAAACCAAGAAGTTCTTTGTAGTAACCTCACAGTCAACTTAGAGGCTGCAACACATGACTGAGTTATTTTACTATCAGCTGAGAGTCCACAGTTGGGTTACTCATTGTTTGCCTACTTGGGAAAGGGCATCTCTTTTGCACTGAGTGTACTGAAACTTCTTATGTGGAACTGAAGGAGAAATTTAAATTTTCATTTTAACTTTTCCAAGCCAGCAATTTTAATTTGACTGTACTGTTACATCTAAAAATGCAAATACAACTATCTAACTCATTACTTTGCCAATCTTTCCACCTAATTTACCAAATACTGATAACAATGCTTTCATTTATTTTTAGCAAGGATACAGACTGTGAGTGTTCAAAACTGCTATGCTGTACCTGTGAAAGGTGCTGAGCTGCTGAACAGATGCAATTTACAAGCCCATTTTAACACTTAATACATTACTACACAGAACTCTTATTCTTCCACAATATATTTAGTAGATCCCTAATTTGAAAAATTTTCTTTGCATTTGAATAAACATATGGGTTAACTGTGAATAAAAATGGACCTGTTCTGTTAACAACATGTAGGATAGTAAGAAAAGAGCTAATGTGAGTTCACATAAAGACTCTTCTCACTAAAATACGTAGTTCATAAATATGAATCACTGAGTTAAAAGACAACTGTGTATACCTAAATCTAAGGAATGAAAAAAAATAATCGAATAATGTTTAATGTTTAAAGGCAGTATCATTATTCAAACTGTTGCAGTGTGAATTTATCTGAAACTTTTTTTAAGATATGAGTTATTGACCTGATTCCTCAATACCCCCTGGACTCTTCTCTAAAGCTTAGTTTCTGTGTTACCTTTTGAAGTTGTTGGAGGATAGGTGAGAATTGTGCACTACCAACAGCCTAATTAGGAAGAATAATGTCCCTTGGGACAACAAAACCTTCCTCATATTCAATCATCCAGTCCAAAAATACACAGGGTGGGGTAATAAATCTTAAAAATGCCAATTTAGTGAGTTTCTAATCACAGATACATCATCAGCTGACAAAAGAAAAACCTCAGTAGGTGTAGCACTTCAAAATCTGGGACAATTTACATATAATTTCAGGAATCAGCAGGGATCCACAGCTGGATAAAAATAAAAAGCTTGCTGTAATTGAAAATTGCCTTGCAGCTTGTTTGTGATTAAAATGAAGTTCAGTTCCTTGAAATCTTGTATAGCAATTAAATCTGTTTTAGTTAGGCAAAGAAATATTGTTTATTGTCCTTGAATGATAAAACAAGTACAGGCATGCTGTAACATTTCATGCTAATTGAGCATGTGTACATACAAAAAGTTGGCAAATCCATATTTAACAACTTGAAAGCTTTCATTTCAGCATATTCAAGTAATGCTGTCTCTCACTAGAAGTGGCTATGGTCATCTATATTACTTATAAAGAATCCTGGTGACAGCTTGTTGTGTTTAGGAAAAAAATGTTTATCGCTCTTTATGTCTAAATAGAGCACTTCTGCCCAAAAGCCAGTGTGATAACTTTACCTAAAACCTGATTAAGCTTGAAGTTTGACTAAAATTTAAAGTTAACCTCTAATAGAGTTCTTGTTTACTTCCTTTTCAATTTATTTATCTGTTTGTTCAGTGTGTTGACTATATTGAGAAGTGTGAGAGCTAATTCTATTACAGTAAAACAGGCTTTAGAGACTTCAAGTCTTTATTTGTTTGTTTTTTCTCTTGAAGTAGTTTATTAGTTCTTGATTAAAAAATAATTATAAAGAAATAGTTACCAAAAAAACTTGAGATTTTACAATTCTTAGAGCCATTTCCACTGTAATGTTCCATCTTGTTTGGCTTTTTATATTCAAGCATTGTAAGTCTCTAGTCCTCACTAGGTTTACCTAGGAGAGATACAACTTAAATTAATAAGGTAAAAAATTAAATAATAAGTATAATTATAGAAAGAGCAATTAACAGTTTGTGGCATTAAAAACTAAAATCCATGAAACTCAGACACAAAACCAAAAAACACAGGGAAATTAACAATGTAACTTGTAATCCTTGGCAGAGAAATCACCTTTCTTATGCATACCCTATCCTAAAACATGCATGTAGTCACACCCTACTCATAACTTAACACTCTTTATTTATTTATGTGCCTTTTTTCAGTATATACTTTGATAATTACAACTTTCCTAATGTTATAATTTTAATAAGATACATATTCAGAAGATAGAAATAATATTGAAATTAAGTATATAAATTTGTAACCAAATTAGTAACTGTAAAGATTTTTTTTTTGATCCTTTGTTTGAATCTGTTTCTAGGGTGTAATCACTTTCAAGTAATTGATATAACTTTCTAATGATTCTTGAGAGCAGATGAATCAAAAAGACCAGGCCATAAAGAAGAGTTTCCTGACAAAGAACAGGTAACTTGCAATACTTGGACTGTTATTGCTGCACTGAGTGGACTAGTGAAATTGGCCTGAGAGGGCAAGGCAGGGTGTGTATAGCTTAAAGACAGACAATTTTCACTCCATAGTAACTTCAAATTAGAAAAATATATAATGTTGAATTATGTGTGGAAAGGTTATCCAAAACAGCCTGATTGAAATGTACTCTAAGTGGTGCTGAAAGGTCACTTGAAAGACTCAAGTGAAAAGGAAGTTAAGGGAGACTAAATTAAACACAAAATCACTCAATCCATCAGAACTTGGGTGAGAAGAAAGATTTAAAAATGAACAGAGAAGGAAGACATAGAAGAGAGAAAAACTGAAGGAACTTCAGAAAACCCAAATAGTATATACACATCAAATGAGCAATTTGGGGAAAAAACGTTCACTATCTACATAAATAAAGCACTCACTGCCACTGTATTTTAAACTTGGAGAGGGAAATCTGGAAGTCATGTTATGAACAACTGAAGCTATGCAGCAATGCCATTTCATTGTTATTACTGTTGGCTTTAGTTTCAATCAAGAAAATATTTCTGTCCATATCACAGTTACAGAAACTTCAGAAGAAAATGGCACGTCTATTGCTAGCTGCCACACTATTAATAAGTAAGTTTGGTGTTGTTTACAGGTAACAACATCCAGGTGCTCTAAATGACAGAATATATTCCACAAGAAAAAAAAATCATATTTTAAATTTAGAATTCTTTTTTCTGGGGAAATTGTGGAAAAATGTCTGCAACTGTAAGTCTAAAGAGTGACACAACTTACGTATTAGTATGTATTCCTATAGTACTTTAGAGTTACTGTCACTTGTACTCATATTACTAACAATGTAAAGTTAGCACTAAAACAGATAAAATGTGACAACTGATGAGTTAATATATCAATTAATGCTTATTTTTCTTTTTAATTTCAGAGTGAATAACTAAAAAAATTCAGAAATGAGCTTTTCAAATGAATAGCAAATATAAGCAATGGATCTAGAATCTACACAAAGAAAAAAGACTGATTTTAATCTGGATCTAGAAAATAATCTGGGCTACTAAGGGACTCTTCAGTTGATATTTGGATAAAGTATGAGGCATTTTATTCTTATCTGCATTTAGCTGTTCATAACAAAAGCAGTGAGGTATGTTCCTAGATGTACCAGGGAGAGATTACTCCAGGAAACAGCTCTTTGGAATGTTTTGTTGTAGAATCTGCTGGGATCCAAACTAATCCCTTGGTGTGAGGTAACACATTTCTGCAGCAGTGGAGTAAGGCATGCCAGCTTTTAATATCATCAATAAAATATTTTTTAATTCTCCAAGAATTTGAGCAGTTGTATTCAGAATTTCTTGGTCGGCAAGACGGCTTTTTGAACAAGAGTGGCTGTCGTGCTGGGCAGCACCGGGTCAGCTCCAGGGCCAGAGCAGTGCATGCTCCGGCTCCAGGCACATCCTGCACGTCACCCACATGCTACACGACCCCCCACGACCTTCCCCCCCCGCCCCGTGCTGGGTGCTGATTGGACCCAGAAGGCAGAGTGTCCCCCAATCAAGGTAGAGCGAATTTTAGCTGAGCTAGTCCTACACTGAAGGTCGATAAACCCTCCCCTATATTAGTCAAGCCTAGGGAGCAG
>VWZO01011725.1:974394-1023445 GCA_013396975.1 Bucco capensis | reverse complement strand
CCTAATATTTACCTCCGTACTGCGCATGTGCCGAGCAACTTGCCCACTCCTCCTACTCGGACTCCTCCCCAGCGAAACAAGCCGAGCGCTGGGCGCCTTCCCGGAGCTGCCACGCCAGCGCCGTAGGGGATCCGTTACCTCAGCGCCGGGTCCGAAGCCCGCTTCCGCCGCCGCTCTCCGCACGCAGCCACCTTGCCGCGGGCGCTGCCCGCAGTTCCCAGGGCACGCGCCCACTCTCAAACCCCTAAGATGTTGCCCGTTCTCCCCCTCAGGAGCGACACCAGACCGCCCGGCTGCGCTCCCACGCGACGCTTGCGATGGGCTGCGAGTAGCCAGCACTGCCCACAGTCCCTATGGCGCCGGCGAGCCGTTCAATGGCTAGCGCGAACGGGCAGTTCTGAGGTGCAGTACCGAAAAGACCCACAAGGCGGCAGCACAGAGCACTGCCCACAGTTGCCATGGCACCGGCGTGGCGTCCAGTCGCTAGTCCGGGTTACAGGACTGAAAACAAACACAGGAGAGCAGCAGAGAGCCGGTGTGGTACCTAAGCATGGACACGAGGGCAGTGAAAAGTGTTTCTTTATGTTCAGAGGTAACCTCCTGTGCTTCAGTTTGTGCTCACTGCCTCTTGTTCTGTCACTGGACAATGATGAAAAGAGTCTAAGCTCTATATTCTTCACACTCTCTCCTCAGAAATTTATATACATTCTTTATATATAATCTTTAATATCTTTTATATATTATCTTTTATATATTATCATCTTTTATATATTATATTCTTTATCTCTGCCCTAAAGTCACCTTTTCTCCAAGCTTAACAGTCCCAGCTCTCTCAGGCTTTTCTTACGTGAGAGATGGTCCAGTCCCTTTGTCACCTTGGTGGCCCTTCACTGGAATCTCTCCAGTATGTCTGTGCCTCTCTAGTGCTGGGGAGCCTAAGAAACCTCCCGCACTATGGACAATAGCCCAGATACCCTTCCCACCCAAAAGTTCCAGGTTCTATGACATGAGGAAGAAGCCTCAGACAAACTAAGTCAGTCAGCGGTCCCCAAAAGAACTGAGGAGTGCACTAGAAATGCCAGCACAACCTTGGAGTCCCTGGAAAAGCCACCAAGACAAAACAAAACAAAAAATTTATGGCTCAGCATGGCCTATGATAGCTCTGACAACGCTTAGGAAAATCCCCAGCAGCAGCAGCAGCGTGTGGAGCCCTAGAGAAATCCCTCAAGGAGACAGGGTGTCAACAGGCCCACCTCTTAGCATGTAGAGCACCATTTCCTCTGGCTGTAGGAACAACCATTTCCTATAACAGATCACAAAGTAGCACTGAAGAGCTTTTGTGCTCATCCTAAATGAGCTATCACACAGCATTTTTCTATTAGCCCTAACAGGATTATCTGGTATTGACCAAACACGTACTAGTCCATTCTAAGATGTGCTGTATTAACAAATAAAACCAACCAAAATGCCCCAAAGCAAGTCTCTCTCTCTTCTATCAAATGGATCTTGAATTCATCACTTCCACACAGCAGATTTCCAAGTCACCTTAAATTTTTTCATTAAGAACAACTTGCAGTTCTGAAGAGAGGATAACGGTAAGAACCAAGCCACAAGAGCGAGTGTGTACCTAAGCTGTTTCACAGTGTTAGAACACAAAGCCAGGGCAGCACCAGTCAGCTATTTCCACAGTGATTCCACTCATAGTTTCTTCATCTCATTTGCTTTTTGCTCTCCATGCCAACATCGCACTCAAGTATTTGATTGCAAACTGCCATTCCAGGGAAAGCACTACAAAAATATCAGCAAATCGAGTTTCTGTCTAAGCCTTTTACAACAGAACTGCTGCAGTTGCCCCAGCTCTTGCAGAACTTCTATGTTAAAATTTAAAACATCAAGAAGTTTAAAAAAAATTCACTACCGCAAAACAACTTTAAAGCAAAAGAAGAAAGTCAAGCAATTCTGGAAGAAAGCGAAGGAATTAGGTTTCTACTTTGTTCCATTTATACAAACTGAGATCTGAGATTCTTAAATCATAAAACCTGAAGTGAACTACTGTCAAACAAAGACATTCTCGACAATTCATCTTTTAATATAAAGCGCTTAAATTATCTTTTAAAACAGTGCTGAGAACAGCACAGCTCAGCTGTAAATCTGCAATCTGACAACTACCTCATGGCATTTCTCATGCTTTTTTGCTTTTGCAGTCTAAGAAACTCAAAAAAACCCCAACCTCCTTCCACTCAGCAGACACAAAGACAGTTAAAGTCATCAACCAAGGATTTTCAGATACCTCTAAGCAGCACAGCAGGCAAATACTCAGCCATCTGAGTATCTGAGAACCTGACAACTCCCCCAGATTTCTCAAAAATAATGTCTCAGTGCTTTGGAATAAACGATGACCAACTGAATTGATTTTGTCGTCTTGGCAACACTAAATCCAATGACAGATCTCTTTGTTCTTTTTCTGAATCTACCAGCTGATAGCCAAGCATATTTATAGCACCTTTGCAAACTTCCTGGATTTTCTTAATTTTCTGGAAGGAAAGAACATTTCTCCAGGCCTGTGAAACACTAACTGCATCTCGAGATGTGATTTTGAAGGCTTCTTTTTTTTTTCCTGGTCCCTGTCCATGTGTAATATTATAGATCCAGCTTTTAAGCACAGGGGTCAAATTAAGATCTGCAAATTTATACATTTCTGAGATTTCTGATAACGGATCTCTGACCAGATCTTCGAAACGAATCATTAAATAGCGATCTTTAAGGAAACTGGGTGGTTTGAGAGTAGCTGTTTCATAAATCTGAACATGACTTCTACAAATCTCTTGCATTACTTTGTATTTGCTGTCTTCTACTTTAGTGCCATTGGTACTCAAAACAATTCCATTGTCACGGGCTAACGCTTTCACCGATTGTTCCCGTGACTTGACAACTGCCCTGGGGTCACGGACCAAGTGAATAATTTTGAGATTCAGGGATGGATCAGTGAGAAGAGGGTAGAGGACCTTCAAGTCAAAGAATCGAACCTCCTTGATGACAACATGGCTGTAGGTTTTACAGGCCTCCTCCACCTTGCTGAATGGGTACCGTCCACATAGAGTCTTGCATGCCATTTCACTGGTTATGTCAGTACGCTGAAAGGAGTCACAAGCAGGTGCTGAACACAGAGCCCGACTCACTGCCCACTGGAAAAGGTCAGATAAGTTTCTTTTCCAAGGCATGTAAGCATCAAACACAGACATGTCACACAGAAAGACCGACCTGACCAGGTCCCGCACTGCCATGTGCAAGACCTTGGCACTGTTTTGGTACATCGTGACCCACACGTGCCATGCAGGCTCCATCAGGTAGAAGACGCTGGGGTGCTGGCTGAAAAGCTGACCAACAAAAGATGATCCCGACCGCCAGGAGGACAGAATGAGGATGTGGACTTGAGATGGTTTCTCCTCAGACCGAGGTATGAAGCTACTGTACCGGGCACACATGAAGAGTAAGAATCCAGTCTGAACTGTAACAAGAAGTATAACGATTGTGCTAGGAATCCGAATCCTTGCCATTCTCACCAAGGAAAAGCAGCAAAACAAGCTGAAAAAGACAAGGAAAACACTGGTGAACCATTGTTCCTGTGGCACAATAATGATAAAACTTACACAATACAAACTCTTGCGTTACTAAAACCTTTCTTCAAATACGCATGTGTGTATTTGGCACTATTTGCTTCCTTAATCAGAGGGGCACTGGGAGACACTCACCTGCAGGTGACAAGTGTTGGAAACTGAAATAAAGATGTGACAGCAAGATGACAGCAGAAATAAGTTTGGAGCAAATGTGTGATACTGAAGGAAGCCTTAGGCTGATGCAGCTCAACTGTTGGAGAAAAGATCTACAGAATACACAAAGCCCTCCCCAGGAATTCTGGTAAATACTGCCAAGGGGGAAAAAAAAAAATGTTTTTGAATCACTCCCTGTATTTCCATTTCAGTCTAACATCACAAGGGCTTCATCCCTTATAAGTAGTAGACAGGAACATCAGTAACTGTGCTAGTAAAATAAAAATCTTCTTATCTAATCTGAGTGGCTGCACTATGCAGACTCTTTAAACTAAACCATGCAGACTAATGAATGTAGATACTCACTCATTTGATATAAATGCATCAAGTTCTTAGTGCTGGCCTAACGAAACAAGAAAAGTACTATTAATTAATACCAAAAGCTGAAATAAATGGTCAAATGAAAGAGACAGTAGAAGTGGGCAGTTCTGGCTCCTTTCACTGCCTGTCTCTTCACAATAGAAAGAAACATGTTGTATCTTAAATGAACACAATTTTCCTATTAAACTTTTGTTTTAAGCCAAGAAAACCAGCAGAAATATGTGTTGAGTAAGAAAAAGGAGTCAATAAAAGCATCTACATTTGGCATCATACAGTAATTTTTAGGAAGAGCAAGGCAAATGAGTAAGGTACTAATTTGCCTGCAGAAGTTTTTCTCCCAAAGTATCATCTCTTGCTTGTAAGATGCAGAATCACAGAATCATTTAGGATGGAAAAGACCCTAAAGATCATAGCCAGGAGAAGAGACCAACACCCACCTCGCTGCAACCTCCCTTCAAACAGTTGGAGAGAGTGAGGAAGTCTTCCCTGAGCCTCCTTTCCTCCAGGCTAAACAACCCCAGTTCCCTCAGCCACTCTTCACAGGACTTGCTGTCTAGACCCTTCAGCAGTTTCATTGCTCTTCTCTGGACACAAAGTTCTGTACAATCTTTACCTCTGTTCTAGTTTATACCCACACAGCTAAAAATGCCTTTTCACTCTTCTATTATGTTCCCTACTTAACTGTACAGTTTGTTTCTGCAGCTTAGCAACAGCATTTAATTCTCTCTAAAACTATGGTTATCATTGAGTTTTTAGTGGGTTTGGATACCATTGAGGCAAGGCTCTTTTATCCACTGGTTCCATGTTCTCATCAATTCTGCACAAACATCTGTGACATATGACTGCAATGGCACCTCCTAGGATGAACCCATGGCCTCCTAAGCCTCTCTTGCACAGTCCCAATGCTTATTAGATGCTCTGCCAAGCTGTTTCAGTCTGCTAGCCTTAAAGAAAGCTAACCCAGTCATTTTTCTTCACCGAGGTTTTTGGTGTTGAAATAACTTAACACACAGACTCAAATTAATCAGGTCTCACAGGTACTCAAATTAATCAGTATTATACATTTTGACCATCTACTGTGTAATCATGTCATCAGAGCACTTACATGGACTTTTCAGGAGGAGTCATGTTGGGCCTCCTGTTAGCTGAGAAAGAAAACACCCTTCTCATGAAGTTGTGAGTATACACATACACACTGAATTGATAAGTCTAATGAATGGATTACATGATATCATTGCCTTAATCGTGAGGAAGAGGACTTTGCGATGCACGCTGCTCCTGCAGATCCTCTACTCCACTGCAGGACTCACCAGAGGGTGCTGTTAGGCAAGCTGGCTCTCTTTCAGCACAGGAAGGCAACAAGCGAGAACTTTGTTACTGGTGAAACACTAGTCTGTGCCTTGCTTTGCATTGCCTTGCCTGTGTTTGCCAGTGCCCTCCTCTGACCCACAGCTCAGTGGCTCTACCTGCCTGTCCCAAGCTCCCCTTTCCTCCAGGCTTGTGGTTGCACCTGCCTGACAAAAGCAGGCCTGCTGACTGAAAACACGGAGGGGAAGCAGAGAAGCACCAGAGGGGCCAGATGTCATAGCATTACTGTCACTTCAGCTGACATCTCCCTGGCAAAGCCCTCTAGCAAGCACCTCCTCACTGACTCATGACATCAGAAGACCAGAACTGGCAAGGGAGCTAGAAGAGGCTGAAAAACAGACTGTGAGGGACATCAAGTTGCAGCACAGGGCACTCCAACACCTCTCACATCTCTCAGCTGAGACATTTAAAGTTTTGCAATACCTGGTGGTATCCCAATGCATGCCTTTGTACATAATGAATACTGCTAACAAAAATAGTTTAATAACAGTTACAATGTTATTTATTTTCTGTGATAATAGTATTACCTCCTTTGTGATGCTAATTCTTCATGGAGAGCTCTGGCAAACAGAAGAATAATCGAAAGTCTAATTCTAACAAATTCTTGAGGCAGAATCATCTCTTCACAAGCAAACATTCAAAATGCAGTCTGAAGAGCATCTGCACACATGGTTTAGCTGACAGTCCTAAGTCAAAGTCTGGCACTGTGCTTGTCTGCTAACGGCTACGAAAGGAAACAAGATCCTGCACTAGATGAACCCCAGGTCTGCACCAGAATAACTGTTCTTATATATTGTGGAAAAGGAAATTAATTACACAAAGTGGCCCAAAGAACAATTTTGTTTCATCACTTAAGCTGGCTCTGAGAGGATGCTGAGCTTCACAGACACTAGCATCTGCCATTGCTTGCCAAGAGACTAGATAGATTACCAAAAGCTATCCAGTTTTACCGGTCAGGATAAAAATACAGAGAGCAGTAGTACAGATCACAGAAAGCTTGTTTTCTAAACAGAACAGTTTTCAGATCCAAAATGGTAGCAAAGAATGGAGAAGGAAAGAAATAAATTGTGCAGTGGATGATGATTTAGCTCTTGCTTTCAGGGATCCTTATTTGTTTGTCACATGAGACAGATAATATTGGAATCGAGTAATCAAATCTTTAGAGGTCAGCACTGAAGGGAGTACAATGGCTCAGTAAGCTTCCTTATGGTATACAATTCAACCTGAATAAACTTAGCAAATTAAGAAAAATTAACTTTATAGCTTAAGAAAGAAAGAAAAAAAAAAAAAAGACCCTCCTAGTACGCTGCTCATTTTTTTCTGGGTTACTAAAAAGAGCATAGAAAGGAAAGAGAGTGTCTCACATTAGAGTGGTAAAGAAACACGGGCTCTCTTTAAGCTTGGTGTCAAAAAGCTGGGACGAAAGAAACAGGTCTGAGTCTGTTCCAAGAAGGCTGAAAAATCTGGCTGGAACAAGTCAAAACTACTGAGAGAAGAGTTTCAAGAACCTGCATCTCTAGAGGAATTTCTGAGCAACTGTGTATTATCTGTCTTTGAAAGGTCTTTCCTGGCCATTTTGTGTCTGAGAATATTTTCAGCATACTTTTATTTAAAACAGTTTATGCCACACTTTCAAAATCCAAGTCTTTATAGATGACACAGAAATTACTTCAACTTCCCCAAAACTTAAAAATACACATGCAATTGATTTCCCAGATTGATCTCTTCCACTGAAAAATTAATAGCTAATACTTTATTACATGCTCAACCTTCTGCTAGCCAAAAATTATTTTATCTCTATTCTTGTCATACACTAAATTCTGACTTTCAGAGCAGTCATATGAGCTGCATATAATTTATGTACTTATAATTCACCAAAATCCTCAGTACTGACTGTAAAAAGAATGTCATTGTGCATTTTATCAGGAAAATGTTTGTGCATGGCACGATAAACAGAGTGAGGATCACCTGAAGGTCTACCATACCTTATGGAGAAGTTTACCCACCACATACTTTACCTATAAATCATCACACCAATGCAACCATCACCAGAATGGCTTCCGTGAACTAACATTAGAATCACAGTTTGCTGTTCAAGAAAGTGAAATGCAGAAGTACGACAAAGCTGGTCTACGAAAAATGCACATTACTAGTAATTCTTGCTAGAAATCACCCACCTTACAAAATTGTCACTTTCCAGTGTTCCTCCACAGCTAGAAATAACACATCTTCACAGGACAAATCATCAACAATATGCAGACTGGTTTCTGAATGGGGAAAGAAGGTGTTAGTTTGGAGTGTGTGTTCTATAACCACTGGTACTTCAAAGAGTTAAAGGTCTTTGCAGTCGCTGATTATTGCTAAACAGTTGTAAGAATGAATAAGCTTGCTTAGTTTTTTTTAACACAACACTGAAACTGCAACAGTAGTAATAAAAAGTACAGTAAAAGGACTGTAATCAGACATTTTGAATTATGAGGTTACATTAACATTTCAGCCAATAGTGCCAATTCAGCTTCTGAAAATGTACCTCCTTTTACAATTTTGTGGAAAATGAGATTGGAAGAGTTGCCTCCAGGTAATTATCATGCTCAAATACTCTGTAATACAACAAAATATATCATTGGTTTCATTATACAGACATTAAAATTATTTTACAAAAAAGTACTGGGCTTTTTCTTTTTTCCTTTGTACTGTTTGGAGTTAAAGTTGTCCAGCCTGAACAAATGGCACTGCCAAGGCACAGCCCTGCACTACCTATTTCTCCATGCAATGCAGCTTAAGCACTTTCAGCTGCTGCAATTACTGGTGTTCAAGAAACGAGGTCTGCTCAGTTGCAATTTCTATCAGGAATTTTTAGTGTCTTTAAGGATAGCAAAATTGTGACAAAAAGACACTCAGAATAACTGAACCCTATTCACATATTTGAGATTTTTCCTGGACCGGTACAACAGCGTCCTCAAATTCAGTCTGAGGACGAATAGGCTGAGGTTTGCCTTTGTGTGCCCCATTGAGGCAACCGCTGCAACTAAGAAATAACAACGAAGTCTTTGGTTCAGCGTTACTTTCAGCTAGAAACAGAGGCTAGAGAGAGCAGAAAAATGGCAAGGGATTTCCCGGAACAACGGGACGTGTTTTCTAAAGCACCTGATTTCGTCATCTAACTCAAGCAAGGAAAACCACCTTAACCCGAAACAGCCATCTTCAGGGAGAGGGGGCGGGAGGGCGAGATGGAGAAGGAAAATAAAAAATAATTAAAAAAAAAAATTAAAAAGCTTGATTTTCTACAGCTTCACCTCTGTCAACACCTGACTAGACCTCACGCAACGCCCGGCTCGGGACTGTGCGACATTGGCACAGCGGCGGGCGGGGGGTCCGCCGCTACTTCAGCGGCACGAGGCAGGGCGCGTGCGACCGCCTTAAAAACATCCCCTGAAACGTAGTGCAGGTGATTATGAACATCGCTGTTAGATTCCGAAAAAAGGGTCTGTCATCGCCCGGCTCCCCGGTGAGCCCTGTGGGACACCCTCCCCCCACTCACCGGCCTGCTCGCACCTTCCCGCCGCCTCCAGCACGGCCGCAGATCCGAGCTGCCTACAGACACAATGCCCCGCTTTCAGACGTGGCTGAGACGCCGGGGCAGCGGGAGGAGCCCGAGAAGGAGCCGATCCGCCCCGCACCCGGAGCATCCCCTGGCAGAGGCCCAGCCTAGCAGAAGCGGCCCGCCCAGCCCCCGGCCGCTCGAGCGGGACGGGCTCCGCGGGCGCCCCTGCCCGCCCCACCGCCAGCAGAGAGCCTCCTGCAAGCGCCCGCCCACGGCTCGGGCGCTGCAGCTCTGCCGGACGCCGCCCGGCCCGTAGGGTGCTAGCAGCCTCACCAGAGCCGTCCCGCTGCATCAGCCAGCCACCCGCGCCCGCCGCAACTACCCGTCTGCTCCTACTCCTGCTCCCGCCCCGGCCCGCCCCCGGCTCAGCCGCAGCCGCACAGTGCTACGCTCGGGGCTATTGCATACTGCCTGCCTCGTGTGTGAACTGAAAGGTCCGGCTCCCATAAACAGGATGCTTGGCTCGTTAAGAAATAAGCACTGAGGTGGTTTCTTTCATCCCAGCATCACCCCTCAAAAAACTCCTGTGCATGACTCTTACACGTCCACATGCCCACTTTTACTTATGCACTGGACTGCTAACCTTTTTCCTCTTACAGAACCACTTACAGAAATCAGATTAATCCTAACGTGCCTCTGTGCCCTTCCTCAAAGAACAGCCGTTAGACTGCTCGCCAGCATATGTGTACACAGAAGAACTGTGCAGTAGCACTGTGGTGGACTGCAGTAGTATTTTTGTCTTTTCATGCTCTGCTGCTTAGCAAGCTAAAGGAAAGGTGCTTACAGAAAGCCTTCCAAAAAAAGGCTCCTCCTTCCTAAAGCTCCTTTAACGCTAGTTACAGTGGACTCTCAAGTATTTTTTACCTTGTACTTTACCTTATTGCTATAGCCATCAAATCTTCCCTACCTTTTTTCTATTGCTTGGTAACTTCAGAGTAGAATGCCTCTCCAAGCTTGAAAAAGGATTCAGAACTATGAACCAAGAGCTATGGTCAGCATAGAAGTGATTCTGGCAATTACCACAGCAGAGGTATCACAAACAGGTGGGTCTTTTCCCTGCTGTTGTCACACCTGTCTTTACTGCTCCTTTCACACTGCATTTACTTCTTAGTCCCAGCTGTGAAAAAAGCCTCTTACAAAAGAAATCAAGAGATTGCTTCAGGTCATACTAAAATGCCACATGCCACCTGTAAGCAATTAACTTCCAACCCCTGACATACTGTGATAACTCTTCTTGATATGAGTTCTCCTCTTAAATTACTGTGAAGGATTTTTTTGCAGCTTTTTCCTTCTAAAGAAAAATAGAACCTAAGAACATTTTTCTCTGTGTTTCCTGAACCAGACCTACTCACCATTTCTTATCTGTTGCTCTGAGCAGTGTCATTTGTTGTAACTCAATGTGGAAGGCTACAACAGAAGAGAAAAGTGATGAAGGGATAATGAAGTCTCTGAGTATTATTGCTGTTTTCTGGCAGTATCATCTTTCACATTCCAGTTGCTAACTTAAACAGGCTTCCGTTCAGCTTGGAAGATTGTTATAGATTCTATTTTTGTGGGAGCACAACAGCTCAAACTCCTAAAATAGGGTTCTGTGGTCTCTCCAGAGATTTCTATCCCTTGCTGACGCTCACCCTAATGCCTGTGCAAACATATACCAAGTTTGCTCAGGGAATCGACTTTGTCTGAAAAAGAGAGTATATTTGGTAAGTATAATCTTCACCATAATTAACACCCTGAATTACCAATGCAGCCACACAACCACTTCACCACTGGCTGGAAGGAAGAAGAGTTGGGACTACAGCAGAACATACGTACATCAGCTTGAGATGTGCAACAAGCTCACAGGCTCCTGGGTTCATCCTGGAGTGCCTGGAAACACTAAAAAGCAGTAGACAGTTGCTTTGACTCTGCACCGAGATACAAACCAATTATCAATAGCCCTAGGCTGCCAGCTACAAGCTTCAAAGATCAAACAGGAGATTTCAATCCAAAATACATATATGTATATACAGCAAATGCTCCTTGCAATAATTTACAGAGCACACATAAGTACCAAAGCTTCACAAGCACTAAAGTGTGTTGAATAACCAAGACATGGCTCTCCAGAGCAGTCATTCACTTGCACTGAAGAACAGGCTGCAGTCCATACAGCGTGGAAAGGTTGTGAGAAATGCAAGCTGCACCACTGAAAACAAGCTTAAATACAGGTTAAAAAAGCAGCTAGCTGTTTTGAGAAGGGAAAAAAAAAAAAAAAAGGAATAGTCAGGTCTGCAAACAGCCAGCATGTTGAATGCTGTGGGGGACAATGACCAAAAGATGGGGTACTGCTGCACAAGTTGCTCTTTCACATTTCATAGTTACACTATCTCTTAAGAGTTTAAGAGAAAGACAATCAGAATTTTGTTAACTAGCATCTAGAATTGTTTTAGAATCTCTCCTGCTATAATTAAATCTTAACTACAAAACAGAATACATAATAGAAATTTTGTTGTTTTCCCTTTTAAGCTTGTCTGGCGTAAAAAGTAAGCCCAGAAAAAGAACATAAAATTAAATAATTTACCCTACTATCTCCATCCCCATCAAGAACATGGAACACTATTTCAGTGCTCACTAGGTGACTGTAATTGATTTAATCACTTTCAGAACTTAAAAGATAATTTAGATAAAAATTATTCACTTGCTTTGGAACTCTGAAGATTCTCTGGTAGGTTTTTTGTTAGTTCTCCACGTACAAATAGCTCTTGACAGAACTCTTACTCAGTAGTGAATTGATTTACAAGACTGTAAAAATGGTTCATGTTCTTACTGTTTCAGTCTTCAAGGTTCAGCAAAAATTAAGATCACACAAAAGCAGTCTAATCCCTTTCTACTGGTTTTTGAAGTGTGTTCTGGTTCAAAAATACACAACTAGGTACTTCTTTAATTGTCCAAAATATTAAAATTTCATTCACAAAGCAGTGTTCCCAGAGAAAGAGATGACTGAAAGTGTATTTTAAAAAGGAAGCACAAACAGAATGTACTTACAAAGTTTTGATCTTCCAAAATAAAAGGCATACAGAGAGTAAAACCAAGTATGTATTTTAGAACTCCATTTCTTTAAAGTGTTCTCAGGCATCTCCTCAGGACTGGTGCTGTTTGTAGGACAGTACTGGAGACACTGGTAGAACTGGTGATATTGGAGTTGTAGTCAACAGCTGATTCTGGAACACAAACATTTTAATCCTACCAAAGGCCCAAAGAAAGATGAGGAGAATGCTGAGGTACTGGATCCAGGCAAATTTAATCATTTCCCAAAATCCCGGCTGATATTTAAAGAAAGTCAAGGACTATTAATGAAGAAGCTTCTGATACTACCATTGCAGTAAGTGAACAAAGGAACTCAAGAGGTGGAAATGCACAAACTCATTAGATGCCACTTTGTGTGGCAAATGCAAAGCCTTTCAACCACGGAAACTCCTAAAAGCCTCTTACACAGAATCACAGAATCATCTGGGTTGGAAGGGAGCTCTGGAGCTCATCTAGTCCAACCCCCCTGCAGTGGCCAGGGACATCCCCAACTAGAGCAGCTTGCCCAGAGCCCTGGCAAGCCTCACCTGCAATGCCTCCAGGGATGGGAACTCAACCACCTCCCTGGGCAACCTGTGCCAGTGTTCCACCACCCTCGTGGGGAGGAACTTCTTTCCTAGTATCAAGTCTAAATCTACTCCTCTCCCAATTTAAAACCATTGACCCTTGTCCTTTCACTCCAGGCCTTTGTTAATAGGTCATCTCCAGCCTTCTTGTAAGTTCCCTTTAGGTCCTGGAAGGTCACTAGTAGTTTCCCTGAAGCCTTCTCTTCTCCAGGCTGAACAATCCCAGCTCCCTCAGCCTGTCCTCAGAGCAGAGGTGTTCCAGCCCCTGAGCATTCTCGTGGCCTCCTCTGCACCTGCTCCATCAGCTCCATGGCCTTTGTGTGTTGAGGGCTCCAGAACTGGACCCAGTATTGCAGAGGAGGTGTGAGCAGAGCAGAGTGCAGTGGCAGAATCACCTCTCTGGCTCTGCTGGCCACGCTTCTCTTGCTGCAGCCCAGGATGCCATTGTGCTTCTGGGCTGCCAGCGTGCACTGTTTGCTCATGGCCAGCTTCTCAGCCACCAGCACCCCAAGGCCTTTTCTGCAGGGCTGCTCTCCATCATCTCATCCCCCAGCCTGGATTGATAGTGGGGATTGTTCTGACCCAGGGGCAGGACCCTGCACTTGGTCTTGTTGAAGCTCCTGAGGTTCCCCTGGGCCCACCTCTCCAGCTTGTCCAGGTCCTTCTGGATGACATCCCACCCCTCCAACTTATCAACAGCAACCATCGTATGTAACAAAAGCTGCAGAGAATGTCTGTCCTAGAAGACATTTAAACCAATTCCGTGGAGTGCCTTTTCTGTCCCTGACTCAGCAGACAGTAGTTATTGGTAATACTTGGGCAGCTAAACCTCAGAGGAAATGAGCTACAGATTCTTTTAAACATAGGGTTGTTCTTGCCTGAGAAAATGAGTAAAGAGGGTAATGAACCAAGATTTATCTTGTAAAAAAAACAAACAAACAAACAAACCAACAAAAAAAAAAACCCCCAGGTCTGTCTGTGCATATAAACACGTCTGCCACCTTCACTGCAGGAGTTACTGTTCCGTGGGATTTCTAATTACTTGTTTTAGGTCACAGAATACATTACCATGCTTTGCTGGTGGAATCCAAGACAGATTGGGAAAGCAAGCACTGCAAGATCAAAGCAAAACTTACCATGGTTGAGGCCCCATCCCTGGAGGCATTGCAGGTGAGGCTTGCCAGGGCTCTGGGCAAGCTGCTCTAGTTGGGGATGTCCCTGCCCACTGCACGGGGGTTGGATTAGATGAGCTCCAGAGGTCCCTTCCACCCCAAACCATTCTAGGATTCTATGGATATTCACTGTGAATGGCTAAGAAACTGCCTTAAAGGACAGTTTCATGAGGCTGAAAAGCAACACAGGTCCCCCAGCAGAGAAAGGCAAAACATGGTTACGCAAGCAGATCCATCTGGAGGAATGGGCAAATAGGTGCTCAGTTAACTCCAGAAACTATAGCATTTGCTTGGCTAACAAGGAAGTTTAGCAACAAGTCTAAAAGGAAACAGTTTTCATTTGGCCTGTATGGAAAGGCCCACATCATGCAACCTAGTTATGTTACAGTTAATGCAGCTCTCAAAGGATATAAGATAACTTCCACTGGGTAACGAATAGTAGCATTAATGATAAATGGTGCATCTGTTGCTCTTCCAGTCATCCAAACAGGGTTGGGATCTGAAAAGACTGTTGTCACTAAAACAGGGAAGGGAAACATAGCGGTTAAGGTTCAGTCCTAATACAGAGCAGCTGCCAGTATGCCACCCACCACAGTCCTGCAGCACACAGCTCCACATTCAGCCTTACCATTTCTCTCCCAATATGCTGCAATGATGTTTGCTAGATCATAGTCACTCACAAAAGGACTTGTGCCATTGACCACAGACACCTGTAACAACAAGGAAATACTTGCATTATTTGTCTGCTCTTCAAGAAAGTAATTCTACCAAGTTTCTTACACAGAGGACCATGACCTTGAGGGAATGCCCATAAACATGACTGAACATCTCAGCAGAATAATCTCTTCCACTTTTCAGTCTAAGAAGAAAACAGCAGTTTCAAAATTCTAGGGTCTACTCTGTGTCAGAGTACAAATAATTAGGGAGTCACCTACGGTACTAGGAGGATAAAGATGGGGAGAAATCAGTGGGGAAGGAAGAGAAGTTTCCTCACATTATATCTGGTATCCAGTCCACAATGGTTAAGTAGTTGCCTCTGGTTCAATTTTAGGTCTCCATTAATATACAGCTGAGATCCTGGCACAGGAGAAAAAAACTGCAGAAAAGCCATGCTCTGCATCACAAACGTTGACATTCTCTGAAATGATAAACATCAGAAAAGAGAATTTAATCAGGGAGGGAGAGACACACAACACACTTTTCTACCTCTTTTTATCTACAGATATTCTGCATTTTTCTGACTCCCAAGTTTCAGATTGTTACTAGGGAACACCAAATAAGAAATATTACCTTTTTTTTTTTAAAGTGAACTACCTTAGTTATTATTTAGCTAACTTCATAAACTAAACAAAGTTCCACAGGAAATTCAGCAAAGTCCAACAGTTCATGGCTCATGACAGAAAGATTTGATTTGCCATAAAAAGTGAACAGCAAGATGACTAAAAGCATTCACTGGAGACACACTTTAAAATACTCAGCAGTCCAAGGCAGCTATGGACTCCTGCTCTACAGTAAGGGGACCAAAACAAGGAAGTTCCTTAGCCCATATCAACTACTCAATCTGAAGGAAAATTTTCATATTTACTGTGAAACAAAGGTGTTGTGAATATCAGAACTCTGTGATACTAATCTCTGACCAAATACTTAAGCACAAATTTAGGACTGCCAGGCCCTTACTCTGGGCCTCATAGGTTCAAGAATATTTTCTCTGCCACACAGTTGTGCTGGTTAAGCCCACCCACCTGCAATCACCAAGAGTCTCTTGGATAAACCAAGCCTAATACCTCTAGTAAAACAACTCCTTGTCTATGCAGATGCCTCCAACACAGCTGCTTCTACTACTGCTCCTTTCAGACGCATCCATGGGTTCTCTGTTCAGGACTGGTTTACTCACTGCTTTAGCTATTAATTACAGTGCCATTTGAGATGCAATGGCAGGAGAATTCTATTTTGTTGCCTCCCTGTAATACCTTATTTCCTTTCCCCCCTCCTGTTACAAGTTACAAAAGATCCCAACAGATGACTACCATTGCTGCAAGAGCTGTTAAGTAACCAAAGTCTACAGACTTTTAGGCTGCTATCACAGCCTGACTCTCCATCTCAGAAAACCAATGAGTTAAGACACAGCAGGATGTAAGAATGCACACCTTTCTGCCTACTGCAAGATGCTCAGTTACTTCCTGATGCCATCCACATTGATATCCACTGTTGTGCATTTCCTTCCTGCACTAGAGCCCATGTATCTGTGTGCTGCACTGCAGCCCAGGAGAGTACATAGCTTCACCAAACACAAAACCAAATCTCACAAAATACAGCATCCCCCTAGACCGGGAACGAAGCAGCAGAGGAGGAGAAAATTAAATGTTTGTTAGTAAAATAAATCTTTCAGATAGGAATTTCAAACGTGGAAAGGTTCTTCCATACTTTGCATAATCAATACTGGAATATTACGCTGGGTCTATGTCACAACAAATAAAACCAAAAAATGCTTACATAAAGCTGATAGGAAAAGAGTAGTATCAGCTGAACACCAACTACATGCTCTGTAGGTTGTAGTGGAAGTTCCAATTTAAAATGCAACTGATCCATTTTGCCATCTTGATTTTTGTCTTCTTCTCTAGTCTAAAAGAATCAACAATTTTACAGACAGGAATTTCTGTTAGAAAGAAAAACAAAAAAGGCAAACCCCCAAGGGATCTCTGTAACCACAGCACGCACGTCATAAGGAAGCAAATAAACCGTGTAATTTGGAAAGCAATAAAAAGCTGCCTGACTTTACAGGTACAGGACCAGAGACAAGCAAGAAGCCTGCAAGTTTGTCTGTTATACAATATTTCATATGCCCCCCCGGGGAGTGAAAGCTCATCACTCTTCAAGGTCACTCCTGCCTACACCACTCCAATTATCTCCCCTGCATGCTACAAAGCATGCCTTAGTGCTCAGTCTTCTGTCACATCCTGTGCAAATATGTGACTGGTGGTCAGGCTTTTCCCTCTTGCCACTGCAGCCTGCCTCCTAATGGCCTCCATATGTGAATTCCTAGTTGTGAGACAAGGCTTGCTACGCTTTGCTCAGCTTTTGCCATTTGCAAGCATAACAAGACTCACAACAGAGGTAATGCAGGAAATTAACTATTGCAGGAAAATAACTACTGCTGTTGAATGTGCTTCAGAAAGCACATACCTGCTTTCAAAAACAGGAGGTACTTACCAACCCCTGCAAACTTCTCATCATGTTAAGCCATACTGGGGGGGGGGGGGGGGGGGGGGGGGGGAGAGGCAAAACTAATTTGAGGAAAATAAACCGATGTATTCATGCAAACCACCACTGGTGCTTAGTGACATGGTTTAGCGGTAGGCTTGGTGGTCTTAGGTTAACAGTTAGACTTGATGATCCTAAGGGTCTTTTCCAACCTAAACGATTCCATGATTCTGTAACACTGCGAGGAAGCAGAACTGGACTGGTTAAAAATTACCTGTCCCGAGCAAATTTTGCCGTGAGGCACGCGGTTATGCACAGAGCTGCTACTGCTTGAAGGCAGCACTGCATGCCAGCCCGCCTGCTCACAGGCACTGCCAACACTCATCCCCTGGGCCCGCAGTCACCCTCCTGGTCACACTCTCCAGCCCCGCTTTCCACCACCACTGCCAGGCCCGCCCCAGGCAGGCCTACCGACAGGAGTGGGACTCGTAGCCGGTCCTCCTGGAGCCTATTGAACGCTGGGAACGTGCTCCACGCCAAGAAGCCACCTGGGCCGGGTCCCGTAGTGGCCACGAAAAGCAACTCATACCGGAACCGTACAGTGGGCTGCTCCAGGTACGTGCTCTGCTTCAGCCAGAAACCTGCGGGCAGAGACAACGCGAGGCCTCAAGACCGCACCAGGCCGGGCGGGCCGGGTCGCGCCGCGTGGGGTCGAGCGGCGCTCACCGTGGCTCCGGTAGGCCACCAGCAGCGGCGGCACATAGGTGAGCACCGTGATAAGCAACAGCGCCAGCGCCGCGGCGGAGCAGAGCCCGGCCCGGTAGCGCGTAAGGAGCGCGGGGTGCGAGAACAGCTCCACGCCAGCCATCACGAGCCCCGCGCCCTCACCGTGGCAACAGCGGGGAGCCAGACTGACGGGACGCCGCGCCTATCAGCACGTCAGGGCGCCGAAGGGGAAAGGGGCGTGCCAGCCAATGAGCGTGCATCGCTGCATTCCGGGACCGAGGGCCGCGGTGAGGCGGGAGACGCGGGCACCTACCACGGCGGCAGAGCCCACGATGCGGCTTCCAGCGCCCAGGAACCCCTCAGCGGGGACGACGCGTTGCCTCCTACCCGCCAGGGAGCTGCGTGCCCACGTGCTAGAGCCCCGCCCCTCGACCCCCGGCCGGAAGCGCTGCCGTTCGGGCGGTTGCTAGGGAATTGAGAGCCGGAAGTCCCGCCTGCCGAGCCGTCGCTGTTGTTGTTGTTGTGACTGGGCCCGTGACAGCGACAGGCCCCTCCGCCCGGCACGAGTCCCCGTCCGCCCGTACACGGGCCTCGCCGCCGCTGGCTCCGCTTTCCGCCGGCCTGCGTCATGAAGTGGATGTTCAAGGAGGACCATGCGCTGGGTAAGGGTGGGCCCGGCCCAGGCGCTGCTCTTCGGCGGCCCCGCTGTCCTCTGTCTCCTGTGTCGCCATCTGCCCTGGGGCCTCCCGACTCTGTATGCCCCGGTCGGCTCCCCGAGCCGGCTGTCTTGTCACTGGGCGGACAGCCACCTCCGGCTGTCTCCGATGGGCGGTGCGATGTCCGGGGACGGCCCCCCTGAACGGCCGGCGATCCCTTGGGAGGGGGGAGGCACGATGGTCGCGATCCCCTCAGGCTCCCGCCTCTGCGAGCGCTGCCCTTCTGCCTAAGACGCAGGCGATATTATTACTATGCCACGACTAATAACGAGTTTTGTTCACAGAGCACAGATGTGTCGAGTCGGCAAAAATCCGAGCCAAATACCCTGACCGTGTCCCGGTGAGTAACCAAGCCAGCTTCATCTGAGTACTTACAGGCAAAGGTGGATAAACTGTTTCTATCCTGCCTCTCTTCTTTGATCGGATCCTACTATGTAAATTCACCTTCCTTTTGCATCCTTAGGTCTTTTAAAGAGGCCTCAAACACATCTAACCAATCCAGCATTCCCTCCTCTGCCCCCCGTGCATATTGACAAGTAATCAATAGTACCTGACTTTCTGAACACTTGCCAGGCATGCTCATGGTTTATCAGCGTCCTGGTTTCTTCTAATGACTATTACATTCCAGCAAATATCTTCAGTGTCTTGAGGATTCATTCCGTGCCTGATCCCAAGAAAGAGCATCAATTCTTTAAACCTTGACAATTTTCCATCCTGCCTAGATGAGGAACACGATTTTCCCTCATATACTCCATGTCTGTAACCAGTCTTGCCATGCTGAATATCCCATTGCAAACCCTGTTGCTTGGAGAGCTAGTGCAAGTAGTGACTCCCACCTTTCTGCAGTGAAACCTACCTGCTAAATAGGGAATGAGCTCTCTTCTTCCCCCACAATCCCTTTTTATTGTGTTTCCAGAGGTCCCTTCCACACTTCACATCTTTAGGTAACAGCTTGCAACACATCCACATTTTCAACTTACCCGCTTGTGAGTAAAATTTCCCACATCCCATCTGACCACATGCCAGTTAGTGCCACTGCTGTCTGAGTTTTTGGTAAATAACTGTAAATAACTTACCCATTGGTGCAGCCAGAGAAGAATCTCTAATCCCACTGACTTTCTCTGCTGCTGAGAAGCCCTTACTCACAGCCTCTTCTCCAGTTGCAGTCTGGCAAGCTGATCTGATCCTTGCCATTCTCTCCTTGGCTAACTACTCCCTCATACAGAGAGCGTATCATGCTAATAATCACACATCTCCACACTTACCCCTCTGTCCACAAATACCTTTCATAAATCTAGGGAGGAAAGAGACACTGAAACTCAGCGTGAGTCAGAATTACATGATGGTGTGTCAGGAATGGACACCAAGGTATGGACGGATACAGGAATGAAATCTCAAATTGCAGTGTGGTGCCTTGTTTTCTGCTTGATTGTTCAGATTGAGCCATATACCTTTTACAGAATAATTGTTATCAAATATAATTTGGGGATTTAATAGTCAGAAGTGTTTTTGAAACAATGTATGCTTCCTGCTTCCCAGGTTATAGCCTGCATCCAGAGTGAGGTAGGTCTCAAAGTGACTTCAGTTCTCAGCTGCTGTATCTCTCTATGTGGATTCAGAGATCTCTAAGTGGTTCAGACCTATTAAGATAATGTATGTACATAGCCTGCCTCTGTCTTAGGCCAGACCTTTTAGGAATAAAGTGAGAGATGAAAGAAATTTATGCTTGCTAAGCACTGCAATTTTAAATTTGCTTGGGGAATCAAGGGTTAGAGGTATCTATACATTTTACTAGAAGCAGTTAACCAACAGCCTTGACTTCCAGTTATGACAGTTTCTGCATTATGAAGGTAGAATGCCTAGTGTGTTACTGTAATCTTAAAAAAGAAGAAAGAAGCATCAGCCTGGCTCCATTATCTGTGCACACTGATAAAGTGTCCCTGAGCCTTCTCTTCTCTAGGCTGAACAGTAAGCTCTTCCAGCCTTTCCTCACACGAGAGATGTTCCAGTCCCCAGAACATCTTTGCCCCCCTTGGCTGGACCCTCTGCAGTATGTTTGTGTTTCTCCTGTACTGAGGAGCCCAGAACTGAACACAGCACTCCAGGTGTGGCCTCACCAGTGCCAGTACAGGGGAAGGATCACCCCCCTGGACCTCGTGGCAGTACTTTGCCTAATGCAGCCCAGGATACCATTAGCCTTTGCTGCCAGGGCACACTGCTGGCTCCTGTTCTACTTGGGGTCCAAACTGCAGTAATTGTATATCATCAGTGTACAGAAAGTTAAAAGATGTGTGTACTTCCCCATCACAGGTTTCTTTTAGGTATATTGCATCTTTTTACCCCATGACTGGCAACCTCAGGCAAAGGAATTTTGAGCCCTTGTATAGATGAATGTAGGTTTCAGTGCACTGATAACATCAAGTTTTAGAGTGCTGAGCCTGTCTTACCTCTCATTTGTCTGCAGTCAGGAAACCTTTGTCGTTCCTCCTCTCTGCTCACTGCTGTAAGCCTGTACCAACAAGGATGTGTGTTCATACTGATCCTGAAAAGCCTCACCTTCACACTTGCCCTTTACAGGTCATAGTGGAGAAGGTGTCAGGATCTCAGATTGTTGATATTGACAAGAGGAAGTACTTGGTTCCATCTGACATCACTGTGGCCCAGTTCATGTGGATCATCAGGAAGAGAATTCAACTGCCATCGGAGAAAGCAATATTCCTCTTTGTAGACAAGACTGTCCCACAATCCAGGTGAGAGGCTATTCGCTTGGCATTCAGAACCATTTCAGCAAACCTCTGCATATGGGAGAGCAACTCCCCTCTTTGAGGCTTATTTGGTCATTTTAGGACGTGTTTGGTTACATCTTAATCTTGTAACGAACATGTGTGCTAAATACTCAAAAGCAAGCAAATAGCATAATTATTCTGAAAAAACCATTAACCCTTCAGCTTACAAATAAATTGACATTACAGACAAGTTTCTGTTAATTCTTTTAAAATTCACTTATTTTCTTCTATAAGCACAGAATGCAAAATGACTACAGAAAGGTTTTTCATGTTGCTTCTATTAGTAGTAGGTTTCATTGCTGTCTGCTACATACAGAATAGTGTAGCAGAAACAGCTACTACAGCTGCTTTCTGTATGAGATTCTTTAATAGTATTTGAGGAAATCTACCTCATGATGCTACGTGGCTTAGATATATATAATATTATTCATTCCTACCTGTGTAACAGTAACAGTCCTTGCAGATAACCTTTCCAGACTCAGTTAGGAGTATTTTTATTTAGTCTGTGATAAGCAGTAGGGACCTGTAAGAACCATCTTTTTCTGCTTGCTTTCTTCCAAGAGTATTAGTATTTCCTACATGGCATTTTGTTAACAGTGCTGTAGAACTGCTAGGAACAGGAAAAGAAAAGAAGGGGTACGTTGTCTCATCTCACGTGTTCATGATGAGATGTCACATCTCTCCTGGAAAAATAGGGCCTTGAACCTTCAGTACTAATTAAAAAATAGTAACTTAACAGATAAACAAAAATATAATCTGTTAATGCCTCTGCTCCTCTTGCAGGCTGAGTTTATTACATAGACCACTGTTTTGTTCTCAGAATACAGACAGTGCCCTAAAGACTGCAACTGCTTAGACTCTGAAGGGTCACATCCCTATCCAGCTTAAGAAAATTCTAATTTCATCAAATGTTCAAAACCTTATCCATTGAAAAAAGCACTAGTTTCTGGCTAACTTGCAATTTATTGCCCATGCATTTTGGAACTAGTGCTATTTTAAGTAATCACTTAACAGTATAGAAAACAAAGCTTTCTGTCCCCAAAACAACCTGGATGTTAAAGAAATAGTCCACAAAAAGCACAAGTTTGATAGACTTGAGACCAGGTGAACATTCACAACTACACCAGGTAGAGAGAGAAATGAGCTTGCTGACACAAGAAGCAAGACAACACAGAAGGTGCTATCAGCCACAGCATCAGTAACAGAGGATTCAGAGTCTGAAACATTCAGTGACAGATTTCCAATAAAACAGGAAGCACTCTGACAAACATTTGTGAAGTAACAAAAACTTAGACACTCTGCAGAGCCCAGGATTATTTGGCTCACTCAGGAGTCAACTGCTTTTCATATATTCTTATTTTTGTATTTTAATTTACATACTTACAAGTTTTAGCTTTTTTGATTCCTTGTTTCTGTGAGGCTCTAAGTGTTGCCATTTGCAACTGTCATGATCCAAGCAAACTGATTCTCTTTTTTCTTCCCCTTCCCTTAAGCTTAACTATGGGACAACTTTATGAGAAAGAGAAGGATGAGGATGGATTCTTGTATGTTGCCTACAGTGGAGAGAACACATTTGGTTTCTGAATGGTGGGTCTTGGCTACTGTACCATCCTGCTGTGTATCTTGTAAATAGCTCATCATTTTCTGTTTTGGCATCCACAGAAGTTCCTTCTCTATACATGCATTTGTAACTGGATTTATTTCCTAATATATTGATAGGTCTTGTTTTATTAGAATGTTAAATTATCCAAAAAGGGGGTTTGGTTTTGTGCTTTTTTTTTTTCCTCATGGCTGTGAATTCCCAGAGCCTCACTCCTTTGATGACACTGATTAAATAATAAAGCAAAGTAGTTGGACTATTGAAACATGAAAAGAAGAATATGCATTTATTCTGGTTTGAGGTGTTAATTTAAGAAAAATAAAAACATTAAATTAATATTGGGAACACAGGACTTGCTGGCTTATCCTGAGCAGAAGCAAGATGCTGGCCATGTTGAATTGAGCTAGTATGTTCTTCTTTCTCAGTTAACAAACAAGTGCAATAAAAATTCCTGACACAAACAGGCAGTACTGTCATTTCTTTACCTTAGTTTTGTCGAGAAAGCTATACATTGCATTTACTAGACTCTCTGCAGCTGCTTATGTTACTTACTAGATGCTGTACAGCTTCTCAGTCTTTAGTATGTGGATGATGATACAAGGAAGAAACAAGAATCTATCTGTAGGTTCCAAAAGAAAAAGCTTCAGAGCTACTAGATCTCATCAGAAGAGCAGTGCCTGCCCAGAGGCTGCTCATGGGCTTTGCAAAGCAGAACATAGGTGATGAATGCACAACGTGTAAGGAAAGGGCACCGAGGAGAAGGATTGATGCAGGTAGGAGACCAGAGAGATGGAGAACTGGAAAGTGTAGTTTGTACCTGAGTTACTGCAGAAAGAAATAGCGAGGAGTTCAGATTAAAAGAGTTGCATAAGCAGCTCTTAAAAAAAAAGACAAACAAAAAACCACCTGCAGTAAAAGTTGTGTTTCCTGGTAGTTACACAAACACATATATCCTTTGCAAGTAACATTTCTGTAGACATTGCAAGGACATTACAGAACTAAGTATGTGAAAGAGCAGCTTTCCTCTACAGCTGAATGGCATGGTTGACACATCTGATGCTGTTCAGAGGGACCTACACAAGCTCGACAAGTGGGCCCATAGGAACCTCAGCAAGTACTCCAGCCTGCCTAAGGTGAGCAGTGGAAGCACACTGCCAAGATCAAAACCTTGCTTTTTCAAACAGAGTGGCACATTGGAACTACAGACCCCAGCTCAAACAGGTGTTTACTTCTACACTTGGACAAAACCACTTGTTTCTATGCTCTAGTTTTGACTTCCTTTAAGGTAAGCAGGTGGTCTGCCCTGCCTTCTTACTGTAATTGGAAACAGAGTCATTTCTCCAACAGTGAGGCTGTTAAAGACATCCCACTCAAAACAAGGTTCACAGTTGCTTTGTTCTGACAGACAGAGAGACCCTTGGTCCCCCTACTACATTGGGAAAGTCAAGGACCTACCTGGGCAATACAAACATGCTTTGTGGAGCATCTGACACATAGCTCAGGAATCTCAGTGCCCTCATATGCTCTGCTGCTCCCCTTAGCAACTGTTTGGTTGTCCTGTTAACGATGAGCTGGGCACTTCATTCCTCCTACTTCACACACACTTCCCCCACACCCAACTATGTTTCCTCGTGGCAAAGTCTGTGTTGTGCTCTCCTCCCCATCCTTGCCTTGCCTACTTCTGGTTTTAGCTACTGCAGTGCAAAGGACTTACACAAGCATGGCACACATCAACTGCTACCTTCCAGGAGCAATTCTTCCAAAGATCTGCTCACCAGGATGAAAGTTTAGTTTGCTACCTCTTCCAAAAGCAGAGATTGTGTTACTTCTTCCCTCTGTGTTTTTCCCTTCTAACTTTTAGAGTGGTTTCTTTGTACTACCTACAGCATTTCTTGATGTTTTGGAATGAAACAGATGTGGCATTTAAATACTCGTTTTGAATCCCAGAAATGCCATCCAGCTGAGCAGAAGACTCTGCAGGCTTCACTCCTCAGCCTTTTAAATGCTGCTTTGTTTTAGCTCCTTCTCTCTGTTGGTGTATCCACTGACTCACTCTAGGCTTAAATATATCCTCAACTCCACCCAAAAGGTGAGGTTAGCATCAGTGTTCAGGACCTCTAAAACTACTTATAAACTTAATGAGTAGCAGAAAGCAGCAGTCTACAGTTGAAAAGTATTTTACAAATGCACAGCAAAATCCTACCAGAAACAATCTCTCCTAACAGCCAGCCTCAAATTTTAGGAAAGAGTTAAAAAAATTTACATCATGTAGCTGCTCATCTGAAAACTAGTCTGGTGCCAAGACTAGAGAACAACTAGCCTTATGTAACTCATTTTAATATTACAGCTGGATAGGAAATGGGAACATTCCAGTCTGGTCAGCAGGTTCACTACAGACCTTGTTAATTAACAATGGAAAAGCAGGAATGTTCAAGTGTAGTTTCTTCAAGATTTCAGGGAAGGACATAGGTAAATTCCAGGAGCCTGGAAATTTGTTATGTCTTTAGGTAGCTACAGGACTCTGCCCTTGGAATGCTCAGTTACAATAACTGCTGCCATTTTTCCTCAGCAGTTCACCCTGTAGCCCATCAGCAATGGCATCTGGCCATTTTTGAGCCTCTGATGACTACTGTGAGTCACCATTCCTCACAATCCCCTGTCCCCTTACAAATACACACAAGGACTCTCCCCTCAGCCATACAACTGTTCCTGCTGCATACACACAGCATTCAAGTTCTTGGATGTTTCTTCAGTAAGTAAGAGAACTATTCTTATCTGACAAGTCAGCTCAAGTGTGAGGTAAAAGGATCTGCTGCAATGGATTCTCAGACTGTAACATGACATGTAGTGAGTGTTCAGTCCCATCTGCAGCTCAGCAGGTTGACTGTTAAGGGCTGCTGCTGAACTGCTGCGTCCATTTTTTCAAATCCAAAGCTACAGTAAGATACCAAACAACAGAACACTCAAATCATTACATTCTAAATTACTCACTTCTTTCATCCTGCCATTGCCTTGTCCCAATATTTTATGAGTTGTAGTTTACCACAGAAAAAGCAGAAAAGGGGAGTGTACCTAGTAGTAGCACAAATGGTCCTGAACCTCCTCACAGAAAGCAAAAATTGGGACAGAAAGTTTAAGTAGTATTACGTGGTACTTTCCCCCAGCTTGCAGTGTTGACTGTTTTGCCATGCAGATGTTACTTGGCAGTAAAGCACAACAGCAAAGCCTGCCAGAGATTACCTCCAGTTCCCCCCAAGGCATCTCCACCTTTGCCACACACTTGCCAGGAAACAGCACAGGGCTAAGGCATCTCTGCTTCTAATTAACCATGGATCACACAGGGATGGGGGAGGGAGAGTGCTGGAAGCACTGAAAAGTAGGTAAATGCTTGCCTGGAGTTACACAGGATTGAGAGGTTTGAACCAGGTAATTCAGGAGATTTCTGCCCACAGAAACAGTTATCTGGCAAAGTCTTGAACTGAAGAAAGATGCACAAGTGGTATTATTTGGCACAGCCTTCTCCCCAGCACTCTCTTGATTCTGCTTTGGCTATATTTAGTAAACGTAAGCTTAAATGACTGACTCCTAGAAAAAAAAAGAGCCTTGAACAGAAGTAGTATTTCCAGTTACAAGCAATGGGGCTGGTGGACATGGAAAATTCTTCCAGGCACCAGACAAGGAGAGCCAAGAGTTATAAAAATATTACTTCCTATACATTAGGGTTGTCTCAGCAACACAAAACCAACCATAACATTTTGAAAAGTAGAAGAAAAAAGCAGCACTAGAACACTACTATTTTACAGCCTTTCTTCCACAGCACTGCTTCAATTTCAGTTGACATTACTTCTGTTGCCATGGACTATGGCTGATATCTGAGGATATGATCACTGCTTCCTTTGGTTAAGACATATTGTTCCATGCAGCTCAGAACTTCCAAGTTTGCAATCATCTTTTTCTATATTTCAAGAAAAAGGGGCTTCAACTCAGTCAACTTCAACTCAGTGCTCTCCTTTTCATTCCTGTCTCCTTACAGTACACGAACCAGAGGTCCCTTCTTGCTGGCTCTTGAACTGCAGAGGTTATCCTCTGCACACCAGGGCTTATTGCTGGATTCCTGTATCTGCAGGTATTCTCACGTGAACTGCAGGTATTCCTTGGCATTCTTGACCCAACCTGGCAGGGCTTGACTGCGCAGTGCTTTCCAGGCCTCTTGGTAATTTAATGCAGCTTCTTTGTAGTCACAGTAGGTTTCTAGAGTCTTCATCCTGAGAGAAAATGCACAACAAAAACACTTCTATTAGCCCATTGGATGCAACATCACAATACGAAAAAGAGCAATCTTGCAGACCTTAGGTTCAGCAAGCACAAGGGTGGGGAGCCTGTCTGTACCACTGCTGAACACGACAGATTTGTCCTCTCTTACAAACCTGCCTGCACTCTTGTCACAGCTTATCTATTTTGCTTTCTTTACCTCTTTCACATTAATCAAACTCTGTGAAACTAACCTCCATGCTGCTCTGAAAAGTTCCCTGAAAGGACCCACTGCAGCTCTCCTCCACTTGACCAGTGCAAGAGTCACAGAACCCCATTATCAGTGGTGGATCAAGGTTTAGGAGCTTTAATGAACACACAAAAGCCCAGCAACTATCCACACAAGCAGCAGTCACGAAACACCACATCTCACAAGGGTCAGGCTCAGCTCACTACAACCAGCACCAAATCCCTAACACAGGCAAGCTGCTGCTCTCCCAGGTACACCAACCACCTGCACCTTCTCCTCCACCTCAAAACCATTCTCTGGGCAGCAGTATGCACACTTACTCTCAAGGATAACGACTGAATCATACTTTGGCAAGAAACTCTCTTATGCTAGCACGCTTCTTTCACTCAAAGTGTGTCTGACATTTAAGACTTAGACCCAGGCCTTCACTGTAAATGCATCTAATGATGTCTCTCTGTCCATTTTCATAGAATAGCTAATGCCAGATGCTCTTCACAAACACAGCTACTTCTACTCACAAGGTTGCATTTAGGATGGTCAAAGATCAAAAAAAAGATTTACACAACGTAGATTTTTGGACTGGCTCAATGTTGTTCAAGGTGAAAGCTGTTTTCCTTGCATATGCTGTGGATGCACATATATAGATATGGATTCAAACAGAAACAGATAGATCCCACCTGCAATTAACCCAAGAGAAAGTCTCCAATGCCTGGCTGTTCATTTCTTCCTTGCCAAATGTTGTTCTTTTTCCTGAAACTGCTGGCAAATCAACGTCTCTTCAACTCATATCCAGCAGTCCAATTCAATTTAACTAAAACACATATGGAATTTTCCTAAGCCAGATTATTCCAACAGACCTTTGCTTGGAAACTGTTAAGAGTAGACAGGAAGGGAGAAACAGCTAGCACAAAAGCAGGGTAGCTTGTGAGGAGTGGCTCAGAAGCTACAAAAGCACTGTGCCCACAGCCTTTTGGGTCTCATTCTCCAAGCAGACAGCATCACTACAGGATTTAACAGTGGATAAAAAAGAAAACTGCCTTTTAAACAGCTTCCTCAGCTGCCAAAATCAAACAGATCTATTTCATTCATGCTCAACTTCTGCATTAAGCTGCTAAGAAATTTTCAGCATACATACAGGAAAAATGCTTTCACATTCACATCACATTTGTGTACAAACCTCACATGATCTGGCTCTATCTCGGCTTTGGTTGGGCCATTAAGGCTCTGGGCCTTAATGAAGAACCTGTGACTTTTTTTGCTAGGTGAACACTAGTTTGCTGCCCCAGGCAAAGTCCAGAACAATCACAAGTTCTCCAACTTACCCAGGTCTGTCTGACTACATTCCTTTTGTTCCCTTTTACTAGAGAGATATTCTGAAGGCTGTGTACCAGAAATGAGAGGTGATCCACAGATTTCCTACTGAAAGGTATCACACTCTCAGAGAAAAGCCTTACATTAATCACCATTATGCTTGAAAACATTCATGTGCTCAGCCATGTGCAAAGCTGAGCATAAAAGGGCTCACAAGCAAGGCAGCCTGCAAAGAAAAGCAAAATACTGCTGCAATACTTTCTTCTCAGCAATAAACCCTACTTTTAACCACTTGTGCAGTTTCAAACATTTACATTCAACCCATAAGGTGCCTTTGAGATGACAGATGTTGCACATGAAAAATACTAACATAAACACAAGGCATCAACCAAAATATTACTCCTATACAAACACTAATGAGGGCAAAAGCTCACAGATAAAAATCTGCTGTGAATACTAATAACAGGAGGTCAGGAAAACATCCTTGGCCTCATTCTATTAGTATTTTCTTCAAAGCTTCAGATAAAATGCAGTCACTGCAGGCAAACTTTGCAATTGTCACCAATTGTTAAGTAGATAAAGAACAAAGTGAAGGACTGAGTTACACACAAAGGTGGAACAGTGGTGCCAGGTTTTGCAGCATTTGGAAGGCTGTGGCTGCATTCCTGGGTCCAGCTCGGGAGATCACATATCCAGAACATGACTGAAAAATTGGAAAAAGAGCTCTGTGGCTTTTTCCAGTGTCAACTGAGATGTGGGGGAAAAAAAAGAACCACAGAAGAAGAGATACAGAAGCTCAACACAATAATTTAAAAAACACAACAAGTATTGGGTACTTTTGATAGGTAAAGATCTTCATGGGGCAGAAAATACTGCTTGAAATCCTCTTCAGTCTGGCAAAGACCTAACAAGCATCTATGATGTGCAGGATAGCAAGCATTTTCTTAGTTAGATCAGAGGATCTAACTGTCCCACAGGCTCCTCTGCAGCAGTAGGACCATCACAGCAATTGTTTAATGGACAAACTTGAACAAGACAATTGAAAGGGGACTAGGAAACTGCAAGAATATTCTCTGCAATGTGTGGGGTGTTACCTGGAGAACAGCAGTGACACTGAAGCTGCAGCCTCCCATGACAGCTACTTTCATTAGGCTGATATTTTCTCACAATCACCCTCCGTCACTCCAGCAGGAAACACTTAGCAGTCACCTGGCAGAATCCTTTTGTTCTTCACAAATGAACACTGGCAAAAAATCTTGAACATGAAGCCCAAGAGAAGATTCTATACTTTCGTCTGGATATTTAAATCTTAAATCCATCTGAAAGTCCTTGCACTTCTCTATACAACCACCCAGCCCCTCCAACTGGGTGTGATGGAACTAGAATTATCCACACTGCAGACGGAATGGGAAGGAGGAAGAAAGCACCACCTTAAATCCCATGGCTCCTGACTATAACCTCAAGTCATCCAGTTAACAAGCCCAGCAAGAAATTCAGGACAGGTTTGGGTCACAAATTCTCCCTTAGATTCAGACAAAAGGTTGCACAGCCAGCCACACCTTGCACAAACAGCAGTGCCTGGTGACCCTGTACAGTGGATGCCACTGTATGACAAGAGAAGTCTTTCACCTCCGCAGGGGATGAACAAGGAATGGTTTTTTCTCCTGGGGGCAGGAGGGGAAGGGAAGGCAAAAAACTTCCTTTGCCATATCACCACCAAGTGATCTGAAAAAAAACCAGAAACACTGCAGAGGTTTTCACGTAACAATTCAGATTAGCAACAGCACAACAGTGTCCCAAGGGTCTGTCACCATTCCCTTCACAGTGGGCATGGAAAACGTGAAAAGAAAGGGAAAAAAACCGGACTCATGTACCAGTAATTTCAAAACATTAACATGAAAGAGCATGAGAGAGAGACAATGGAAGGAAATGAACATGGCATTCTGAGGTTCTGAGGAAACAAACATTTTAGATAGTCTAGCTAGAGAGATGAGTGAGAATTTAGGTAAGGCAAAGAAGACATATCACAGCAATTATCAGAGAGCATGATACAGCACGACCTGGTTCTTGGTGAAGAAGCAGCTAATGCCAGCCAAACCCCCTTCTCACAGTCTCAGCTGAAAACAAGTACACTAAATCCTGAAAAGAAACAACTGCTGAATGTTATGCTTGGCATCTTAGCTAAGCTACACCACTACAAATTCCTAAACTTGCCTTTCAGGAGAGGCAGCAAAGTTCTGCCCCCAGTAGGTTCTCTCCCTGTTCCAATTTAACAGCATCCACACTGATCCTCTGGAGAGAAGTCAATAGTGAAAGAAAAAGGAAGGCACAAAAAGCAGAAGCAGCTTTAGACACAGGAAAAAAAGCAAAACATCAGAATCAGTATACTAGTTATGTGTAAAGTTCTGACAGCCCCAGTATCCTGTGCCTGACAGCAGACAACAGGAATTCAAGGAGGTGTTAAGTAAAGCATGATCCTCATCCTAAAATACCCTACAGCTACCAAGACCAGTTGTCTGGTAAATTTGAAAGGACTACAGAATGAGATTCCCTTCTTGGAGCAGAAGGATGGGAGGCAAGACACCAGGAGATGGACTAGAAGAGCCAGGCCATCAGCTCAGGGGCAAAGTGGGAAAAGGAAACTGAGTGACAGCATAAGACAAGAGGCAACTACTTGTGGGAGGAGAAAACAAGGTACATTTGAGTGGGAAGAAAACACCAAAGTGGGTAACAGCTGAACACACAGGAGTTCAGAGGAAATGATTTCAGAGCATGGGATTTCTTATCTGAAGTCCAGTCAAATTCAGAATACCAGGAGGAAAGCAAGAAAAAGGAAGAAATCAGATCAGGATACTGTGTGGAGAGGGAAGGAATAGGAAATAGCAACACAAAACTTCTTTTATCTTGCTTTTTAAGTGAAAAGTAGGAGAAACAAAGACTTCAAGAGGAAAGCAACTGGACAAGCCTACTGGTGAGCTAGCACTTCTACTGCATAAACAGGGTTTATAAACCCTAATTATGATGCCACATCTGTGGATCAGCTGGACTTCACCAGGAGAAGCCAACAGAGCAAAATAGTAGAGGTCACAAAAGTCAAAGGAAATTGCAAAGCCACTGGAGTCTAGAAAAGCCCTAAGGTGAAGTGTCTTTATGTAAGCAGCACATGATCAGCACATGAGTCACCTACCCAACGGTGCACCAGCTCACACTCTTACTCTGAGGAAGTCATGACAGCCAAACAAGTGAGGACAAACTCCCACTCAAAAGGAGCTAATCACTTTATATTCCAAACTGAATTAAGGAAAAAGTGTATCAATAGTTATAGAATGAAACTATCTTAGCAATAGCATGGCTCACGTTGACATCAGAACTTTAGAACAGGTATGAAACACTTGTACAGCCACAGATGGTAATGCAATCTTTACATTTAGAAAGCTCCAAAGCAAGTAAGATTTAACACTTAAAGATCCAGGGTACACTTTGGCAAAGAGTATCTCACCTAATATTTTGGTACTATAAAAGGTAGAAATGGCCTCATCTCCCCTGCTTCCAGTCACACATACCTCCTGCTCCCTTTGCATAGGTTTAATCATGTTTTAGCTTTCCATGAGCCAACTCAGCTCACTAGTCCAATAGAAAACAGAGAAGACAAGGAAACTGTTTTCTGCCACATTAGCTAGTTGAACTGGCTCACCATAAGGTTGGAGAAGTGCTACTGTCTAAGGGAGAAAGCAGGAATATTCAGCCAGTAGCAGCAGAGACTGCTGCAGGACCATCCTCAGCAGCAACTACAAGCAGTTACATTATCTCAGCAGCTGGTATGAATCACAGCTGGTCAAATCATAACTGGAAATAAGACTTAAAACACACCTTCCAAGGCAATGGGTTTTGAACCTGCTACATCTCTCAGAATCTCTAAGCCAAAGTGAGAGAGAAGTTTCTGTACATATGAAGCTATGCCCTGCTCTATGGTAGCTACTCAGGGTGCAATGCCACTAAATACATAATGCACATAATGCAATGCCAGAGTGGAGGATTACTGCAAGACACTACAGTCTGATAAGCCAAACCTCTTTCTGGTAACGTGAAAGAAAATTCCAACTATGGCTTCCTTAGACAAAAGCTGCTTTCTGTTCTTGCCAGAGTCTCCATCTATGTAATACATGCCCTGCAGAAAGAGCCCTGCATGCTCCCACCTCACTAGGTCTTGCTCCACTATACACTTAGATGAAAAAAGATCTTAGCCTAGACTTCTCTAAAAGAAACAAATTTTTTTCTTTTTTTTTTTCACTCCAATTCTTCCTTCTTGTGAAACAAAGACATGGCCTTGGGCACAGGGACTAAACACCAGCCAGGTATCAGCAGCTCCACAACAATTTTGGGACAGCCTGCGAGCAGCTGCTCTAACAGCTCTTCTAACAGAAGACACTACTTCCTCCTCTCATCTCTCTGCATGCCTCCTTCTGCAGGTGTCCACTGCCACTTTCAGACAAGACCACTTTAACTCAGGAAAAAAACCCAAAATGCAGTTTTCTGCCAAGATAGCAAGTTGAAGAGGCTTACAGGGGTGTTCACTGATCAGGAAACAAAGAGTTTACTCTTATGTGAAGTAGTAAGCCTTCCAAACAGATCAGCTGCCCTAAATCCTTACCTTCACTCCAAACCAACCAACCACCTGCAGTTTCTTCTGTCAGTGACACATGAGGTGTGACAGCTATTTCTCCAAGGACATGACTCAAAACACCAAAAAGATAAGTCTTCCTGACCCAGAAAACACATCCCATAGTTTTCAAGTATCAATTTTCCATCATGAACTTATCTAAAGTAATATTCTTGAGCAGATTCTGCCACCATCACAGTATTCTTGAGTTCCATTAAGACAAACTTCCAAGTATAATGACGCTGTCTTTACCGGAGAGTGTCAGGAAGATCCTCTTGTGAAACACTTGCCACCAGCTTTTGGAAGGTATGGAAGAGTTCCACCTTACAGATCTTGGATCTGATGAAAAAAACCCAGAAATTAGAATTTCTGATGGAAAAAAGAAATCAGAAACACACTTCCCCTTACAGCTCACAATAGTGCATCCCAAACAACAACAAAACCCCACATCACGTTCATTGCTCAAGGGATGCAAAAAGTTCTTCACAATTGAACTTTTCCTACCCCATCCAAGTTACCCACCTGCCTTTTCCCTTTGTTTTAGGTGTTGTGTTGACATTGCCCCCACTGTCCCAGCCAGCAGTGTCAGTTTGCAGATGAACATTTTAAAATGCCCACACTGTTACCTGGTTTGAGACTGCATCATCATCAGCTCACAACTACAGAAAGATTCAGCCAGAAGGACTAGTCCCAGAACTGATCAAACAAGCACAGAAGGATTCCAAAGGCTTGTTCAAAGTAGCAAACTTGGTTATTACTCAGAATAAATAAAGGAACCAGTAGGAATATCTGGAAGAGTGCTGTCCTTGTCACCATTGTGACAAGGACACATTCAATGCAAACTGCAGGGCAGTTAAATCCAAAGAGGCTCATCAAAAAAAATAAGATATGTGCATCCAGGTACCACAACCTTCTCACACCTGCTCTGGGGGCTCCCTATCCTCTTCTTGGTTGTTCCCTGCCGGAAGCCATCCGAGGTGACATCCAGAGCTTGCTCAGGAACTGCACTCCAACTGATAGCTGTACAAGAAAGGATCGTGAACAAGGGAGAGGATTTCATCACAAAGGCAGAACTTAACAGTTCCTTTCAGTCTATGTGTTCACATGATAACATGCTGCTTCCCAAAGTAATTCAAATTAGAAAGAGAACCATGGTTTTCTAGGCCCAGGATTCCAGTACCTAAAAAAACAAGTAAATTCTGTTTCATTTAAAAAAAACACAAAAAAACAACAAAGAAAAAGATATATATATATATATACACACACACACACTTTTCATCTTAAATCAGGTCCTTCAGGAATCCATGCCTTGAAATATCTGGCCTCCAGCTTTATAATCTTCCTCTTTTTGGGGGACACTACTTTCTTTTGCACATCTTGTCTGGACAAGGCATGAAGAAATCTCCAAGTCAGGTGGCTTATTTGGTATCAGGCTGTGAAATGCTCCCCACACCACCTGCACCAGTCACTCTACGTTGTCCTTACTAATTTACTGTATGCTATTGTTCTCTTGTATACTTTTCCTCTCTGTGCTTTCTAACTGACATACATTAAATATCTGTAGACCTGAAAAATGTTATTAGCTCATGGCCAAATAAAAAGAATTTGTTGGGAGAGAGAGTAAGTGCCAATAACCTTATCCTTTACCCTCATATTACCATTTTAGACTGTAAACTTCTTAATACTGAAACTCTGCATACCATATAAACAACTAGCAAGGCATCAGTAGCACATTAACAGAAACAGAGCTGATGGACAGGCCCAATCTGTCCCACCAAAGCCTAACAATAGTTCCTTTAACTTCTACAGTTTTTGTTCCCTAAGTTCTCCCGTTTCTCTTTGTTCTTAACAGGCAAAACAGCTGCACATATGTCAACTCTAAAGACAATTTTCACAGCTTCTCCCCTTCATGCTGTTCAAGATGCTAAAAAACTACACATGATAAAGCATATTATGGAGACTGGTTATGTTCATCACACCTGTGTTAGGATTCAGCTGTATGCTCCAATTGCCACACTCCACTAAGTGATTCAATGCTGTATCACTCTAATGGATTAGAATCCTGCACAATGTCATATAATGCTAAATACATACAACTGGTTTTAAACATTAAACCCTCCATCTGTGGATTATCTAAAATCACCAGATCAGAGGATATGAGATTCTGACAAGCAGTTAAAAATTTACTTACAACATTTTCTATTCCTTTCTTCCTAGTTATCACAAACATCAAAATATTAAAAGGGAATACATTTTTCTTTTCAAAATTACCAGCTGAAATGTTCCTGTCAAGCACATTTCCATATTCAGTGTAAAACAGCTCTGAGTTTACAGAGTTTATTCTGATTTTCACCCCTTCAAGGAGAGGATTAAAAAAAAGGATCTGGCATAATTCATGTCTGAACCAAAATGTGACACAGTATCACCCACCTTTATTTTAACAGCGACCTGAGAAACTGCACAGAGAGGCATACACAGCTCAATTCAGATCCTTTTTGCTAACTGAATTTGCACCATTTTACAATGCCAGATCTTGTTTCCTACCCCACAGTCAAAATCTTTTCCTTCCTGACACCTGTCAATAACTCCAGTTTAATAAGTTCCATCAAGGAACCCCTCGTTTCCATTCTGTTTTATCATCAGCTCTCTTGCAAGGGCATAACTTCCAGTTAAGGCACAAAAGCATACAAACAGCTGAAAGGAGGCACATCCAAGTTTAAAGGAACTGCTTAACCACACACGCACGCGGTTGCAATTCCATTGGTTTTTCCCCCAAATGAGACCATGGTGCTAAATCACAACGTGCCTTGCATGTTCATTCATCACTGTAACAAAAAATGCAATGTTCAAAACCTCTATCAATTAAAACCTTACACTACACTACTCTGTAGGCTTTCACATTCACAGATTTCTGGAGCCATTACAAGCATAACTCAGCACCACAACCCTTCAGCTCATTGCCAAGGAGAATGCAAAACTAACTGAAACAAGAAGTCTTTTGATGTTTTTTCTTGCCCTTAGTACTTTTGCTATTCCTGGTTATTTTCTGTCTTTGTTTAGATTATATATTTTTAGTGACATTAATCAAGTGTTTATTCAGTCTGACAACTCCCTGCAGGGAACTAAAGGCTGAGCCCAGTATTACTAACAATTAAGTTCTGGTCTGGAATGAATTTCTTGCTGCAAGTCACACCTTGCCTCCAGCACTGGCGATAAATGACGTTCCATTTTAGAAACGATGTGGGTTTGGTGGCTTCCTCCTTGGACTTTTGCATACAGTTATGCAACCAGCCCAAGTTAACTCACCTGCACTACAAGGAACAAGTTTTGTTTTGCTGTTAGCTTGCACTTGCTGGATTGCCTGACGGCTATGCTCAAACCGCAGAGCTGACTGCAGGAGCTTAACCTCCTGAGCAAGGAAACCATCTGGTAGCAAGAAGATGTGCTGACACCTAAAGTAAACACAGAAAAATGCAAGTGATTTTAAGTCTGGTCTTCCCAAACAAGCTGATGTACTTAGAAAAGTCCTTCTGGCCTCTGACATCCCCTGCCAGACTCAATTCTGTTGGGCTTTAGCTTTCCCAACCTCACCCCTGCATAAAAAGATGCTGTCCCTATATTCCTCCTGGGTTATCTACCCTTGCTTTCATCCTCCATATGCTTCCTTTTCATGACTGAGTTTTTGCCTGACTTCCTATTCATCGGGATGGACTGCTCTTGAGCTTGGAAGTGATCCTCAAATAGTAACCAGTTTTTAGGGCCCCTCTTCCCTCCAGGGCCTTATCCTGTACGAATCCTCCAAATAGACCTTTCAAGAGGCCAAAGTCTGCTCTCCTGAAGTCCGTGGAGGAGAGCACTTACCTTTCAATAATTGCTCTCTGCATAGCTTCTTGGCTGTATGGACACTTCCCCACCACAACTGCTGACAGATACACTGGATACTGTAGGAAATGCATCAGAAGAGCTCCTTGACACCCTAGGACATTCCAGCGAGCCAGTTTATCACTGCAGGACATGGAGCATGTTCTGTCCCCACGGCCTGGCTTCACTCGTAGCAATCCCACACAGTGATAGCCTAGCCCAGGCATTCGGGTGTCCCCCAGCTCTCCAGGGACACATTTGGCTCCAGTTCTACAAACATCTACTACCTTCAGTGTCCCTAAGCCAGTCTCCTTATGAGATGTTTGAAGCTGTGCAGAACATTCACAGCTCTTTGGACTTGTGTCATCCTCTCCTTTCCCAGATACTTGATGAACAGCCAGGTCTTCAGTGATTCCAGAACAAGAACCATCATTGTCAGTTTTTGCTCTCTTGATTATATGGTTAATTGGCATTTTGTCCAATTTCCTTTTATTTTCTGGACCCAAATGATCATGGTTACTTTTGCACTCTGCCCATTGTCCAGGTGCATCATCTCCAGCCACTGTCCTAGAAAGCTGGTTCTCTGGCTCACTAATTGGAATAATAGAAGCATCTCCACCTAGAACAGAAGAAATACAAAACCACATCTCATTACTGGAACACATCACACCAGTAATATTACAAGTACTGCTGGCTTTCACAGAACACACTGGTGAGAGCATGGTGACAGAGACAAGTGACAAGCTGTACACCAAGAGGTCACATTCCTACATTTTCTCTGACAAAGCAAGAAGTTGCACTCCATCACTGCGTAAGAAGCTTTGGAGTGGAGGATGCATGTTTTAAGGGTTAGGCTCTTTTGGGTTTTGTTGGTTTGGTGGTCTTTTGAGTTTGGTTTTGTTGGGATTTTTAGTGGGTTATGTTTTGGGTTCTCCCTCCCCCCCTTTTGTTTTGATTTTTTTGTTTGGTTTTTGGTTTTATTTGGTGGTTTGGTTGGTTTGCAGGGTTGGGTTTTGAGAGTGTTTTTTGCTTGGTTTGGGTCTTTTTGGTTGTAGTTGGGGTTTTTTTGTTTTTCTTTTAATGCTTTTAGTGGTTTTCAAGGGTTTGGGTATTTGGGGTTGGGTTCTTTTGAACTGCAAAGCACAACATTTTATTTCTTAAAACTTGAATCCAAGGAGACAATGTTTAAAGCAAAGAAATGAGGAGACATGACAGGATCTTTGACAAGTATGCTAAAAGAATAAGAAAAAGAAAACAGTAGCCACTATATTCTAAAGAGAAAGCAAAGCACTCCACACTATGTAATGAGCAATATATCAGATTTACTTAGTTCTCATGAATCACATCCAGTGAGATAAAATGCCAGATGCATCTGTGGAGGATCGGTCAAGTACATCTTAGGGCACACACTGATAAAAGGAGTTACTGCCTCATCCTCACTCCAGATGAAAAAGAGACTAAAGAAAGGCAAGGGGCAGAAAAGATTCCACTAGTGGGAGCCATGCAAATTGGTTCACTCCAGCATACTCACAGGGTGTATGACTGGAGAAGAAAACAAAGATGGTATTTGGTTTGAGTTTCCACTTCCCAGGTTCAGTTCCTGGAATAAAGATGCTGCATTGCTGATGGGTAACTGCCAGCCACATCTGGTGGAGAAGATACCTGTTAGAGAGAAAGCTTTCATCAAACATTTACTTCATTTGTGATGCATGGGAAAACAACAAAAATTAGATGCCCACTAGTGCCTGCTCTTTCCTGAAGACTATGGGATCCAACATCCTCCATAAACACAAACACATCATTGGAACATTAGTAACAGACCTGAAAGGGTTAAACTCAGTGGAGTTACCTGTCTCCTCAAACTGTAGGCTTAAGGCCCCCTCCTCCACTCTATATTTTCACCAGCACTGCAACTCATCCAACTGTGTAAGAGTCAGGTTAGTGGCATCAAACTGCAAGAAATTTACTCCTTTCTGGAACTTCACTCTTCTCCTGTCTCAGTTCCCTGGACCAGCTTCTCTCACATGAACAAGACGACTGGTAAAACAGCAAAAAAGGCTACCCTTGACAGCTAGTCATCAGACTAGCTTTCACATCACACGAAAGCAGATCCTAATTCTTCATGGAGAGGCTCTACAAGAATGAGGAAGAAACCACCTAGTAATGTAAAAATTATGTTAAACTTCTGCTAACAAAGGGAAAAAAAACAAACATTGCCTATACAGAAGTAGTAGTGTCTCTTCCAGCACATTCTCATCTCTGAAGCTGGCTATTTCAGCTATAGGTCAAACCCATTTGGATCACAATGAACAACAGCAAGTGGCTCTGAGTAACAGCAGGTGAACTTCACACCTCACCTCTGGAAGCTCCTCTTGGCCACAACTTCAGCGTGGCTGTCATTCAGAATGTCTCCTAAAGCAACAAGCAAATGAGAGCAATATGTACCATGACTGAAAAGGACAAAACTAACAAAATGTGACAGATGACAGTTCTCCAGGTAACATTAGCATTTGAAGGTATTAAGTTATTGCAAGATATTTAAACTCTGAATCACTACAAAAGGTCAGTAGCCTATGCAAACAAATGATAGAAGTCTCCACAGCAAGTCAGAGATTTGTTTAAATACAAGATTTTAGCTCTTTTGATATCTGAAATCCCTTGAGTTGAATAAACACTGGCTTTCTTCAAAACCCACCTGATATTTGCCCTTAATAGTAAACTTTCATACTCTCAGATCAAGCATAACATCCAGAAAGCTTCATGTTTGTTAAGCTTTTGGTCAAGGTTTCTTGCTGCACTATGTCCTACAATTTAAATTACTTTTCTTGTAAACAGGTCTGACATTTACCAGCTTTACACGCCTCACCCTCAAACTTCCTGCAGCGCCTCCCTATCGCAATATCTAAAAGCAGAGGATCGGGAGATCAGCTCGGATTTCAGGAACAAAAGGCCAGATGATAAAAGTCCTAAAGCTCTCTAACCATTAACATGACCTACCAATTAACTTAAAAATAAATGAACATTATAAGAGGAAAGTATTTTCTAAACTTGGGACCACTGAAAACAAACAACAGCATGAGGAACTAGCTTTACTTTTCTCTAGCCACATTTCTACTTTGAGTCTTAATACCCAAACTGTTAGTACAACACTTGAATCAAAATTTTCCTAAATCAATCAGAATAATGTCTGCACTAGCACTTCTAAGATGGCTAAATCACAAGTAATATCCATAAAATCTAAGACACAGAATTCAATTTCTTCTCTTTTGCTTCACTAATTCATTTCAATATGAAGGACATAAAACAGTCTAAAACTACCTTACACTTCTGACTTCAACCCAGAAGTCTGAGCTCAATGCCTTGGACATTTTTATTGGTTCTACAACACTAGCAAGAACAAAGGCAGCACAGGCACTCTGTTCCTGACTTCCTTCACCACACTTACCTGTTTTTCTCATTTTGTTTTGGCCAATGCATTTTGTTCCAGTTCCCATAGCAACAACTTCCTTTGTCACTGAAAAAAAGGAACATTAGCTGAAACAAGTGTCACCTGAAACACTGCTCTCATCCAGTCATTCTGGTAAGACAACACACACAACACTGCAAGGGGAAGGCCCAGGAAGGCAGGCCACCTCAGGTTCCAGAAAGGAAACAGCATCAGCTGGAGAACTGAACATACTAGGCACAAGCATCAGTGCTAGGAAAAGTCTATGATCCCATAGCACAACTACTCACAGGCTTGGTATGTTAGGCAACACACAGTGGCACTGGCATAGGACTCCTCAAGAAAGAAGCATGGCTCACAATCTGCCTAACAACATGGAACTGCCAGTAAGGGAAGAGATGATGGTGAACTAAGACAATGTAATAAGGCAGTCTGTTAAAGGACCAAGATCTCTCTAGGATTCTCTCAAATAGTAGCCAAATACACTTTTGCAAGGGTTTATTTTACACTGGGAATTCAGATCCTGCACAGACTTTTGCCACTCACCAAGTGGCCAAATACAGGCTTTCATTTTCTTAATTACAGTCTGGGAAGAACAGCATCTCACTGTAACTGTCTCTATCGAGACAGAAGCTGCAAAGCTTTTCCAACTGCACAGCAGTAAAGAATTTGGGTGCGAAATGAAATAGGATATTATATGTTTTGGTTTTCTTTAAGTATCTTGGAAAAAAAAGAAGGGGGGGAAAAAGCATGAGACTGGCATTTCCTCTCCCCCCCTTCTCCCTCAACTCCCACAACTCATCCTTACCCTTCAGATTCCCTGGAATAGCAAGATCCTCTTTTTGGGTTGCAGACTCCACTTGGACAACAGCTGCCAGTGAAGTCCATTCCCTGTTTGGATCCGGTTTCCCCTGCTTAGGGAGTCTGGTCCTATAATGCTGATAACATAACTCAGCAATTTCATCAGCTGACCACATGGCTCCCGATGCAGGTTCTAAACAGAATTAGATTCCATGACAGCACTGATCAACAACCGCCATCTCTTCAAACCCTACCACCTTGTTCTGCGGGACACCTTCCTACACCATATTCCAAAGCCTAACTGCATCATCCGCTTTCAGGATTACTTATAAGAAATATATCGTATGCAGTAACTGAAAAAAGCTTTTCCAAAACGTCAGAAATTAAACCCAATGCTAGAACCTTTATAGCCTAGCAGCAGACAAGACGGCTGGGTCCGAAAGCTCGCGCTCGGCAGCAAAGAGCAGCGCGCGCCACACCACGGTCCCTCCACCATCTCTCATCCTGAGGCCTCCGAGCCACCACCCTGCCCCAGCGACCGGGGAGCGCATAGCTCCGCAGCCAGGGCAGCCAGCGTCCCCAGGGAGCTTCTGTAACGCTCAAGGGCACACCGCGCCGCCCTCGGCCTGGCCCCCACCCTCCGGTTAGCGCTACCGCTGCTCCTCGGGGGCCAAGCGGCGGCAGCACACACCTCGCAAACCCACCGCGCGCACGCGCAGCCGCTTCCCCGCGCGCGGTGTCCGCCGGGAGAGACAGCACCGCCTCCCGCGCAGGCGCAAAACAGACACACGGAGAGCTACAGAACACTGTGTTTATTCACGGCCCGCACTGTCCCGGGCTTCACACAGAGGTGCCTTCAGCAGGCTGCTCGGGCTGCGCCTCCTTCTTGTTGTCCTCTGGCTTCATGGCCGGGAAGAGAAGCACCTCCTGCGAAAGGGACAGCGTCAGCTGGAGCCGCGGCCTGGGGAGCGCGACTCCGCGGGCAAGTCTCGCGAGAGCGGGTTAGGGCTCGGGCACGGCCCCTGCTCGGGCACGGCCCCTGCTCGGGCTTCTCAGCGAGTACAACAAAGGAGAGCTTTGCTGAGGTGGAATTCTTTGCCTTCAAAGAATCCCGAAGGGCTATGCTGTCTGTCCTTGTTCTGTCTGAACTGCCCTGCTCTGCAGAGGCTCATTCCTGCTCTCTGACAAAGCTAGCAGGAGGCACTGCCATTTCTAACCTTTACCTTGATGTTATTGGAGTCTGTCAGGAACATGGTGAAGCGATCGATGCCCATGCCCCAGCCAGCTGTAGGAGGAAGGCCATACTCCAGCGCAGTGCAGAAGTTCTCATCAATGAACATGGCTTCATCATCACCTGCAGCTTTTGCCTAAGTGAGAAAATGAATGGTAAAAGGTGGGTGTACAGAGCTAGATAAGTACCACTTCTGCTAACCCCTATCAGAAAGGAGGAGTATTTGTATTTGTAGCAGCCATGTAACTGACGAAACCAAAGCCCTGTACAGCTCCATAAATAACAGATGAAGGAATCGTAGCAGCTGCAGAACTGTGTAGGATCGCTTGTTACAACAATGCTTCAAAATACCTCTAGGCTCAATTCCTTTCCTTTCTAGGCAAAGGCCCAGGCCCTTCATTTCAGTAAAAGCTATCTCCAGCTCTATATGACAGGAGATGACAGTGGACTTAAATACTTTCAAAGGCTAACAGCACTGTTTGGACCTTACGAGAGCTAGGTTCCTTTAAAAGGAATTAACTTTTAATGACAGGCCTTCCTGTAAATGAGAAGCACTCACTCAAGGTAAGTAACAATGCTTTTCAGCAGTAGAGACTAATGACAGATTTGGAATAGGCATAGGAAATGTTCTTTGCTCATGTGCCTGTTTCATCAGCTCATTATCAGCAAGACACCATACCTTGGCCTGATCCTCAAAGAGCTGCCGCTGCAGGAAAGGATCATTCAGCTCTGTGTAGGCATTGCACACTTCCTTCTTCATCACAAAGAGCTCAAAGCGTTCCGTTAGTCCCCGATGAGAGCGATGCCTGTGTGAAGACAACAAAACAACCATACCTTAAAATAAGCATCTTTACAGAAGCAAAGAGCACAGATACTGCTTCTAGAGGATTGCCCACACTTAGCAGCAACAGCTATCAAAACTTCAAACCACTAAGCACCAGCACCCCTCTCCCCTGTATGATGGCTTTCACGGCTCAGGAACCAATGTCCATCTTGCCTGGCGTCAGAAATCACAAACTAGCATACAACTTAAAAATCTCTTTTCACATAATGTAACTTTTTTTTCCCCTGTCTCTTCAATAAAGTAGGAGTAGAGAGTTTAAGAATTACACACTGTGTCTCATACTCTTACCATTTGGCTAGAGGACTCATGATCTGGGGGTGATCACAGATGAATGTAGGGTTGATACAAGTGACTTCCAGGAATTCACCAACTAACTGGAAAAACGAAAGCAAAACAATTATGTAGAGTACAATATCACTTTCCGAGTACTGCCTTCCCCAAACATCCTACTTCCCTCTATTCACTACCAAAGGAAGTACCATAAAACAGAAAAAGTTTCCCAACTAATAACAATCCTGACCATGGTCACATCTTCACTAACAGAGAGGGCATGTCTTAGTTGGGTAGGAAAAATGACATAGCAAAAGCTGTACATATAAAAAGGAAAAGTAATTCAATTTGGACAACAGAACAAAAGCTACTAAGAAAACCAGCAGAAAACCAGCTGTAAGGCAGTCTGTATCACTGTGATACACAAATAGCTGAAGTGCATTTCAGTGTGTTTTCCTAGATGCAGCCGATCTTTGATCCTTAAAGGCATCAGGGTTACAAAAATACCACCTTTACTTACTCTGTCAAGAAGCCTGGCTGTTGTCCTGGGAGGTGGACACTCAACATTTCTCTCTGCACAAAGGTCATCAAAGAACCTGCGTGTTTCTGAAATTGTTTAGACTAGAATCAGAAAAGCCACCCAGGCAACCATGATTTTTAATTTCTGCATCCTTCAACATGTCTTAGACTGATTTATGAGATCTTCATGGTATACAAACACCAACTTAAATGTCAATTTACAAACACAGTCATTCTCTTTCATCAGCTTATACTAAAATACAAGTTATTTTATATTTCAGAAACTTGACAACAGTTAAGCACAACCCCACACAACTGCTGGACATTATTATTTGGGGGGAAATCACTAAACAGTGTATGAACTTACTTCCTTTATGGCTCTGGATTCCAGGAATAAAATAGCATATAAGCACATTTTGAAAAACCCAAAATGCTCATACTCCTCAACTCTGATTACAGGTACAGAGACTCAACTGCACAGAAGCAGAAGTAAGAAAGAAAAACCTGAGTCTCCTCAAAAGATCAAAAACTCCCCAGGTCATGCCTCTGGAGTATACAGCAACACATATGCTCAGCAAAGGAAGAGGCAAAAGAGTCAGATCCTGCCAAAGACTCCAAGGCATGAAGACTTCTTTCTGGACTCTCAGGTAACAGACAAAACCAGAGAAAAGCAATCCCAAGGGTTAGTACAACCTCAAACTAGCATTATAGGACGTTCATACTGAGCACCTGACCTTCAGTTTCAAAACAGTCAGCTGATGGAAATTTCACTCCTAGGGCCTTTTCCAGATCATACACCATGCTAATTCGCCGGAAGGGAGGGGTGAAATCTATCTCATAGGCCTGTCCATCTTGGCCCTCTGGATGGTAAGTGATTTTGTAACTTCCAGTAATGTGTTTCACCATCCCTACAAAAGGAACCTGAAGTTTAGAAGAACAGTATGACACATAATATGCAATTCTTCCAGAGATCCTTACTCTTTTTAAATTAATATTGCATACATCACCTGAAAGCAACTTCTCTGTAATTTCCATCAAGTCATGGTAGTCTGCATAAGCCATATAGAACTCACAAGTTGTGAACTCAGGGTTGTGAGTCAAATCAATTCCTTCGTTGCGGAACTGACGCCCAATTTCATACACTCTGTCCAGGCCTCCAACCACCAACATCTAAACAAAGGAAAGGCTAGTAAAACCACTGACCTTTTCACCAGAACTAAAGAGAGCTCAAACACACACGACTGCAACACAACCTAACAGATCTCATTCAAGATAGAATTTGTTTCCTCCACTCCAATGAGTGTAGACTTCTTCAAGAATAATCCTCCTTTTAACTGTATTTACCTTTTTATAGTAAGATCACAGTAGTCTGGAGAATACACTCTTAGCCATGAGGGGCTTGTGTTTTACCTTATGGTAAAGCTCTGGAGCAATTCTCATATACAAGTTCATATCCAGTTCATTGTGGTATGTGATAAAAGGTTTTGCCACAGCTCCTCCTGGAATTATATTCATCATAGGAGTTTCAATCTGCAAAACAATGGCCAACAAAAAAACTAACAGTGGCATAAGTATTTCCAGGCTCTTACCTCAATGCCCTGCTTCAGTCTAATCTGTTTCCAAAGCATAACTCTGTAGATCAAGTAAACAAACCACAGCTAGCTTTGATGAAAACCTCTGTATTTCATTTATTGTTTGACATTTGAATATATGAAAACAACTATAAATTAAAGAGCACTTCTCCCATGCAGTCAGTATTTGCTGCTATCAAGAATCATTCATATTTACTACAAATGTGAACCTGCTGGGGTCATGTTATCAAAGGCAGGAACTGGGCTGTGGCATTGTCACAGAATCATCTCTCTACATTCCAGAAGATGAAATTCAACAAGGCCACGAGCAAACTTCTGCACCTGAGTCAGGGCAATCCCCAGTCATAACCTCACCAACTGAGGAGTAGTCTCAGCTTCAAAAAGAGAGGAAAGGAATAGCTCCCATTACATTAAACTGATAAAACACGTTGTGCCAAGGTAATTATTCTCACTTCTGTAAATACTTTGCATGTTAGCCTGAATATAAAGCATCGTTAAGGCTGAGAAGCTCTAAACACATTCAGTATGCAGAGAGAAATAAACACTGAAGCCTTACCTCCAGGAAGCCCAACTCATCCAGAAAGCTGCGGATGTACGTAATGATCTTGGCACGGGTTATAAACTTCTGCCTCACATAATCATTAAGAATTAGATCCAAGTATCTCTGACGATACCTAGTTTCCTGAAAAGAACAAATATCTTTAGAACAAGACAAGCTGTACTGACAAAGGAAAAAAATGTCAAAACAAAACTAATGTTCCTCTGTTGAATGATACCATCAGCAGATACAAAAGGTCATCCATTCAGATCTATCCATCAAATTGCCTCCAAGAGTGTGACAGATATGACACGTACCTTATCTTTGAGGCCAAAGTGAAGATGAGGCAACATATGCAGGCATGGAGACAACAGAGTTATTTCATAAGGAATAATACTCAGTTCCCCTTTCTTTGTTTTTCCAGGATTCCCCTCTACACCAATGATGTCCCCACGACGCAGCTTGTTGTTAATGCGGAAATACTCTTCCTCAGATTTGTAGAGCCTGCAATGACAAAACCCATGTAAGCAGGTGTGTTTAAAATTCAACATTTCAGACCGTCCTGCAAGTCCTTCCCCAGACCAAATTCCTTAAACAAACGATTCTTCTAGCAGGGAAGCCAACCACAATATCCTACGTAGAATGTTACCAACACCTGGCTGCCTAAGCCAACCCATAAACCAATAGCCTAAGGAGATGAAGGAATACAATGTCGAAATACAGATCTCTAGGCCCCAGAAGGCAGTTCAGTTTAGAATGCTCCTGGGAATAGCTCTGCTTACCGGGAATTTGCCATGACCTGCAACTTGACTCCTTCACCACGAAGATCATAGAAAATCAGCTTCCCTCCAGAGGCACGCTTTGCGTGGATTCGACCTAAACACACAAGTATGCAGGACATCAGGAGGAGTCCCTAGCAGAAAGGATACAGGGGAAAAAGCTACAGCATTATTACTCAGACGAAGGATCAGCAGCTCTGAACTGATCACTAACTGGGAAAGAGAAGCAGTTAAGTCTCAGAAATTAACATCAGTGCACAAAAGACCGTGTGAACTTCAGGTTGTGGAGCCCATATCACAATCCAATCTTGCAGTTGTAAGGGACGTTGCACGGCTTAGTCCAGTCTGAAAGGACACACCCTGAGGAGTCTAACACTGCTATGGACTTTGTGACCGAGTAACAAGGGACCAGCAAAATTCAAAGAGACCACCCCATTACTTAAAGGCAGCTAAGACTTGGCTTAGCAAAGCAACAGAGCATCTTTCTGTAACCCAGATAAGCCTTTACCTGCCACTCTCACTGTAATGTCTGTCAGGTGATCTCCTGGCTGCAGGTGACTGTACTTCTCTATAAAATCCAAGAGAGATAAGTCTACATGGAACTTGTGGGGATAAGGATCTTCATTAGTGCCCTTCAGCTGCTGGATTGCATGGCTACGGATCTTGTAGTATTGCTGTCACCAAAAACAAACAAAACCAAATGATTCTGTTAGAAACTGAAAATATTTTACAGGTTGTAAATTAAAACACAGCTGCGCTATGTAGAAATATGTAGGTCTCTCCCCTCTTAACCATTTAGCTCCTCTCAAACAAAAAAATCAAATGTAAGTCAATAACATCTCTTCTCAGAACAGTAAGAAACACAAGGCCAGACACTCACATTTGGATCCAAGCTTTCCTCATCAGCACCAATGTTATTCTCAGAGTCAGAAGTCAAGGAAGGCTTATCTGAATGCTTTTCACTCTGCTCTTTCTGCTTTGCCTCTTTTTCAGCTAGTTTTCTCTCAGCCTTTAAACGCCTCTTCAGCTCACTGCAAAAGAGAAGGAAACTAGATGCAACAGGTACTCTTGATACTTTTACAGGGAAACACTTCTCAGGATTCTGCCAAAAGCTTACAGTGCAAATAACCCTATCATTGCTCTTACTCTGCCCAAAAGTCAATATAATTCTTAAGTATTATTTAAGCACTTTATTCTTTGGACTTTTAGCTCATCTCCTATGAGATACAAATACTCAGAGGAAGTTAAAACTGAATTAAACACTATGTTGAGAGACCCTAAGGATGCATGCCTCCACAAAGACATTTTACAGGGAAGCGCCTAATAACCTCACGCAGCATCGAAGTGAAACTAAGCACCGAAAAAAGCCAGGCGCTACTCAGGGTTCCCGACTGGCCTTCGCGGCCCGGCCCGGCTCCCCGCGGCTCCCGACCCCATCGGTCCGGACTTCATGAGGAAAGAGGCGGACCCAGACAGGCCGCAAAGCACCGACCTGCTTTGGTCATGAAGCGCCTGGCGCCACCGGAGCGCGGGCGCGGCCCTCCAGGCCCAGCCGCGGAGCCGCGCAGCAGCAGGGCTCAGCATAGCGGAGGCACGCACCGGGTCAGCCGGACGTTCGCCTCCCCANCGCGCTCGGCGCGGCGATGGCGGAACACGGGGGCGCGGCGGCGGCGACGCGCTCGCGGTCGTTGTTCTTGTGGGATGACGGGAGCCCGATGCGGTTTTACGTGCGGCCCGGGATGG
>VWZO01011725.1:946142-974379 GCA_013396975.1 Bucco capensis | reverse complement strand
CTGCAGGAGCCGGGAGCCGTGCTCCTTGCTCAGCCCGGCGAGGTGGCCCCCGCCGGCGCCGTTTCCACCGAGTACGTGACGGAGTGCGTGGAGCGCAACGAGCGGCTGCCGCTGGAGCCCTTCCGGCTACCCGCCGCTTCTCCCGCGCCGCCTGCCGCCTCGCCGCGGGGTCGCCTCGCCTTCACGGAGGCAGAGGACGCGGCGCTGCTGCGGGAAGTGCGCGGGCGGAGCAGGGCGCGGACGAGCGGCCGGGCGCTCTGGAAGGAGCTGGAGCGAGAAGGACTGACGAGACACAGCTGGCAGGCCATGCGCGACCGCTACCTGCGGCACCTGCGGCCGCTGCTCGGGGGTGAGCTGAGGGCGGCCGGCGGAGAGGGGCGCAGCGGCGGGGGGCGGCCGGGGCCCGAGGCTCCGCTGCGGCCCAGCAGACGATGCCCGCGTGTTCCCGCAGGGCCCCAGCAGACGGAGGAGCCCGCACAGAGCACGGGTCTTTTTGAGGCAGCTAATCGGGAGTTTGAGAGCACGGAGGTAAGCGCCCGGAGCAGCACGGGGAGTAGCAGCGCTGCTGAGAGCAAGCTGCTCGGGTAGTCCTTCGTGGTGGTCACAGAGTGGCACAACAGTAACTCATAATAAACTTAAATGACTTTGCACCATGACGTCCCTCCTGCTGTAGTTAAGCGGGAGCTTCACGCCAACTGTGAGCTACGTGACTTAGAATGCACGGTGCCTCCCTGCAACGTTTCCTTGCTTTGATTCCCTGCCCAGGTTAACTTGAGAAAATTGCCATTACAGGGTTGTCACATCAAAAGCTCTATTGGCAAATGGAAGTCATCGTTTTGCATCAGTGTTCCTGCCCTTCATCAACGTTTACTTTGCCTTTTAAACGTCTGTTTCATGCTTTGCTTGTATATCCTTGTTAACATATATAGCTGCACTTCACTCACTGAATTTTCCTATGCCTAGTAATCCTTGAGTTTTGTATGTACTGTAGAGTCACAGTGGAAGGTGGTTGGGTAGCAGTGATAAAATAAGCTTTCCCCAAAATACCACATTAATTGATAACTCTATTTCTCTTACTTTTAGTCAGGAAGTGACACTTCAGATGTTTCAGAAGAACTTTCTGCACGAGGTGGAGAGGGAAAGTCACCAGGAGAAAAAGCATATAGTACAAAGACTGGACCAGAGGTTTCTGCTCTCCCTGACACTCGGGTACAAAGGGAAGAAAGACCAACAAGCACCTGCTCTTCTTCCAGTGTGGTGGGAGAAGTAGTAAAAACTTTGCAGCAGTTCATGGAGAAGTTCAGCATGGACCTGTTCACTGTTACACAGGCCTTCCTGAAAAACACTGGTGAAGTGGAGACTACTTCATATTTTCTGCAGACAGGGCAGCGCTTGGATGGGTACCCTGTGTGGAGCAGAGAGGATGATTTGGAATTGCAAAAAGATGATGAACATGTCAGAAATAAATTGATAGCAAAATTTGGAGCTGAAAATGTAGCAAAGCGGTTAGCATTTAGAAAAAGTTAGCAAAGCAGAGGGGGATGACTAATCTAGGACTGTGCTGCCATAGTCATTTCAGAAACGCACACATGGAAAATGTGATGCAACTTTCTGAAGTTTCAGAAATGCTTTAAAATATTTTGTTATGAAAGGTTTATTTTGTATTTGGTTTTTATTTGTAAAACTGAGTACACTTAACATTTTAAAGTAGAAAATGGTGAAGAAAAAGTTTCTATACAGTATTGAGTTTTCACTGAGAATTTGCTTTGAAATGCATGTCTGTTTTGTAAAGCAGCTGACAGTCCTGCCTGTACAGGGCTGCATGCAAACAACTTGGAATTCGGTTGGCACCAAAATCTGTCAGAATCACATGAAGTTCTCCAACCTGTCATACATTATCAGTGCACAGTAAGAGCCTTCTGTCTGTCCTGTGTCTTACTTCAGACTGTTGTGGGTGACCGGACAAGCACTTAACAAGAGAGTATTAAGTGTTATGCTGCTGAGAAAGCTCTCATGAGCGCAGCTGGATTCCTGCGTTACTTGTCCTTGCATAGCACAGCCGTGCACACACTCTCGCACACATATGCTTGCACCTCTGTCCTCTCTTGCTCTGGTAAACAGTTCTCCATTCTGCAGCCTGCAGAGAGCAGCTTTTCTGCCTTCAGAATTTGTTACTCAGAGGGGTTCTGAGCAAACAAAAGATCCAGTGACATATCTTTTTGCTCTTCTTCAGACTGAATGACCTGGTAGCCCAGTAAGTCCATTGCATCCTTGCACACATTTTGTACTTTCTCTATTTTCTGGAAGGGCACAGTCTTCCTCCAGGCCTGAGATACTCCCAGTGCATCTCTGGACCCAATATCAAAGGCCTGAGCTCCTTCCCCCTTCCCATGGGTGATGTTGTGCACCCACTTCTGCAGTTCTGGTGTGAAATGGAGTTCTGCAAACCTGTACATCTGAGCAGCCCTTGCTAGGGGGTCTCTGACAATGTCTTCATAGCGAACCAGCAAGTAGCGGTCTTTCAGGAAGCTAGGAATGGCCTGGCTGCCTGCCTTGTAAATCTCAGCTTGGCTTTTGCAGATCACTTGCATTGTGTTGTAGGGCCCCATTTCCCCCTTTGTCTCCTGGGATCCATCAATAATGTCACTGTCACGTTTCAGGAGTGCCATTGCATTCTCTCGGGACCTGAACACAGCCCGAGGATCCCGGACCAAGTGAATGATTTTGAGGTTCAGGGATGGATCAGTGAGAAGAGGGTAGAGGACCTTCAAGTCAAAGAATCGAACCTCCTTGATGACAACATGGCTGTAGGTTTTACAGGCCTCCTCCACCTTGCTGAATGGGTACTTGCCACAGATTGTTCTGCAGTTGCCTGAAGGGATTATGTCACTGCGACTGAAAAAGTCACAAGCAGGAGGGGAGCACAAGGCTCGGCTACTCTCCCACTTAAATAAATCAGACTTCTTCTTCTGGCTAGGCATGTAAGCATCAAACACAGACATGTCACACAGAAAGACCGACCTGACCAGGTCCCGCACTGCCATGTGCAAGACCTTGGCACTGTTTTGGTACATCGTGACCCACACGTGCCATGCAGGCTCCATCAGGTAGAAGACGCTGGGGTGCTGGCTGAAGATTTGTCCAGTGAAGGATGATCCTGACCGCCAAGAGGAGAGGATGAGGATGTGGACTGGAGGAGGTTTTCCTTCCGTGGGGGCATTGCTGCTGCAGGGTAGGAGGTGGAAGTGTATCAGAAGGATGGACAGAACTGCCAGAATCAGGACCATTTTCACACTCCTAGACTTCATCATGGTTGCAAGTGACCTGCAGAGATAGAGGAAGTTCAGCATCACAAAATCATGAAGAAGGGAGGACGTGGTGCATCAGGCTCCTGCTAATCCCTCTGGAGGCTCAGGGATTTGGAAGGCTGCTACACTACCAGTGATACTGTGACAACAACAACAGCACAAAGCGTCTTTGGAAAGGACACAAATACTGTAGGGCTGGAAGTTTTCTTTCACCATCTGTCAGTAAGCCATTGCAGTGCACTCTTGCAAGGTCACTGGAAAGCTTGTCTGCACTTCTAACAAAGTTTAAGAGTTAGTGTATTGAAGTCAGTCAGTCCACATAAATGTGTACTTGGTGTACACCAATCCCTGCAGACTTGATCCCAGAAATTTTTATGGAGAAAAGATAAAGCAAACAGTTTTTGTGGAGAATTCAACAGTTCCACATTGTTACTTTTAAGCTCCTGCTCTGACCGCCATCTACAATTATTTTTATGGCAGAATGCTGTAAAAACACAACGTAGGTTTCAATTTCTTTTGATTATATTCTTTCTGGAATTTCAGAAAATACTTATTGTCATCACAGGCAAAATCTCACATACCAAAGAAAGTAATCTGCAACTGTAATAAATCCAGCACAGCAACACCTCTTTTGCAGTCAGAGCATCATGGCCAATTTTGCTAGAAATGCCCACAAGGGTTTCTCTCATTTATTGGAAAATGTGCATTGTGCTGTCTGGGGACAACTCTTAGCCCAAGAACCATAACAGCTGGCACAGGAATCTGCAGGAGGTACACCATCAGGGATGGAACTTACAAGCAGGCTGCAGAGGGCCTGTTTGCAAAGGCCTGGAGTGAAAGGACAAGGGGCAATGGTTTTAAATTGGAGAGGAGTAGATTTAAACTGGACATTAGAAAGAAGTTGCTCCCCACGAGGGTGGTGGAACACTGGAGCAGGTTGCCCAGGGAGGTGGTTGAGTTCCCATCCCTCACCATTGCAGGTGAGGCTTGCCAGGGCTCTGGGCAAGCTGCTCTAGTTGGGGATGTCCCTGCCCACTGCAGGGGGGTTGCACTAGATGAGCTCCAGAGGTCCCTTCCAACCCAAATGATTCTGTGATTCTATGGAGATCACAGAACCACTAAGGTGGGAAGAGACCTCTAAAATCAAGTCCAACCATCAACCAATCACCACCATGCCACTAAACCGTGTCACCAAGTACCACATCTATTTGTTTGTTGAGCACCTCCAGGTACAGTGACTCCCCCACTTCCCTGGTCAGCCTGGGACAATGTCTAAAGACATGCCTCTCTGGGCAGTGCAGCTGCTTTACATTTCCCCAAGCCAAACTAACACTAAAAAACAAACAAACCAACCAACCCAAACAAACAAACCCAACAAAAAACCCAAACCAAAACACACACACACACCACCCCCAAACTTACTGGTTCTCAGTTATAGTCATTCCTTCCAGGTGCTTCCATAGCCAGATAGGATTGAGAGAGCAAGGCCTTCAGGGCAAACTGGAAGTCATGCTAGATAGTGCAGCACTGGAGCCCAGGTCCTTACAGCTTTGTACACTGCTTTTGTGCAGCCCATGATGACTGCACCGAATTCAGGCAGCCGTGCCCACGAACAGAGCTCCAGCTGGCCACAATGGAATCACTGCTTCCCTGCTATGTGCTTACCGTGTTATCTTCTAGGTCCATGGTAACGCATGCGTGTTCCCAGTCAAAATTTTCCTGACCTCCTCCCTACAGTCTGCCTCAGTTTCTCTCCACTGCAAAGAATTCAGGGTAATTTGCACAGAGGTGCCTCCTCCCACACTTTCAATTCCTGTACCACTGTTTAGACTTCCAGTTAGTCACTGCTGCCTACCAACTAGGAACAGTATTCCTTTTCCCCTCCAACATATAGGCATAAATTGTCTTGTTGATCTAATCTACCTGCTATGCATTCATTTTGATTTTAGGGATTATAAATTCTCAGAGACAGGACAATACTCAGCCCAGTGGATAAGCATAGCTGTTGCCAATGCATGCTACCACAAGAAGAGTTTTGTTTTGTCAGTGCCTTGCAAAGATGGAGTTGTGCATTCAGTGAGGGACCACATGCTTCTGGTCTCCCAGACAAGGAGCCCACAGGTTTGGGGTTTTTTACTGGTTATACAAATGGGCTGTAGTGTTCAGGTCTAACAAGATGCCAACTCAGGTTGACATTTGGATCAAGCCTAGGAAGAGTTGCAAACAAAGGCTATTGTGAAAATAAGTCCTATATCAGCTTCCTCCATGTAAATTAATAACAGAAGTCCAAAGGACCAAAAGTCCTCACTTCCAAACAAACTCCAGTGACACCGCTTTCACCTGGCACCATTGATATCATCCCAACAGAGGTCTTAGACTATAGCCAGAAGCTCTTAATTGAGGAAAAACTCAGTTGAGCTGACATGAACACTGGCATTGAGATACCCAGGCAGATTTAAAACCAGAGATATCCTTATTTCGCTGGAAACCTGTATGTGAATAGTCTGAGTCAAAGAGAAGGATTCAGGTTTCTTGGGAAACAATGGTGTGCTTTTATCTTGAATCTAACCATGGTGGGACAGGTGGGTGTTTGAGACATTTCAGAGTCTGCACAGATGCAGATCATCCCTGTGACTGCTCTTGATAGAAACAGTCTCATGTGAGGCCACAGAATCAACAGCTTCTTCATTCTTACACAGGAAGTGACGTTGCCCTGCCCAGTCTGTCCCACAGAGAGGGAAGGACTGAAATGAGCTGAAGTAGAACAGAGGAGCAGCAAAGAGTGGCAGAGGTTCTACAAGATGCTTCCTAATATGAAAGAAATACTAAATTATATGAACTTGTTTTTCTTTTCTGTATCTCTCAGTCATGGTAACAGGGATGTTTCTAAACTAAGGTCTTAAGCTTAACCATGCTTTCCCTACAGCAAACATCCAAAGTCACAAGTGATTCAGTTGATTTCATATTGCAAAATTGAAACAGGAAGCCCCAGCCCTCACAGAGCTGCAGAGTAAACATCAGCCCAGAATAATTGAGGCAATCTCTGTTGCAGAACAAAAAAGGCACACTGTTAATGTCTGCTGGCAGACAGATGAGCCAGGGTTTGGCTGAGAGCAGGAAGAACATCAAGGAACAATAGAAACCACTGAAAAACACAACAATCCAGGGTTACCATGTCAGAGTCTCTCACAGCACAGGTATGAGAACACAAACTGGGATCTGCCTGCCTGATCAGCTAAGGTCTCAAAAAAAAACCCCAAAAAACCCAAAACAAACAAAAAAACAAATAAGCAAAAGCCCAAAACGAAACCAACAAAAAAACTGCACAGAGTTCTAAGTTTCTCTGCTCCCCACGGGGGCCTTGAAAACACTTAATCCTGGCAAAGAAAGAGCATTACAGCAAGCAGCTTCAAGGAGACATACCCACCAAACACACGCTGAGGATGGGTGGCATGTCCTCAGAGCACAGGTTTGTTGGGCCTGTGAGTGTTGGAGGGGTTGTGTGTGTGACAACACAGCCTCAAACACCTCTTGCTATGCAGAATGTAGCTAAGTGCTCTGCAAGTCTGAGCTCTTCAGACCAGGACAGATCCCTCACTGCTGTAATGGCAGTAGTCAGCGAAGACAATCTGGTGCCGGCGAAGCCCCAGATGCTGCTCTTTGATGGCATTGGTGGTATTTGATGGCCACTGGTAGTTGCTCATAGTTCCATCAAATCCTTCTTCCATTTGGCCCAATAAGCTTCTGTAGAATTAGAAGTAGTACCTGCCCATTCCAAGAACAGATGCCATGGCTGTCACTAGTGGGAAATGCTGAGAACAGGCACTAGGAAGACAGTCTGGAAAAGCAGAAACTACCCTCTAAGCCAGACCAGCAACTTCTGCCTGCAGAGGGAATCACATAGCAATTTTCTGGCATCCACGCATTTATAGTGTTTTACAAAAATGATCTCCCAGTTCAGGTTGCTGAACATGAGCAGTGAATACAGTTCTGGGCACCAGAGCATCCACATCAGATTTCAAGAAATAGTTGAAAGTCTCACCTCAACAAGTCCTCTTGAAGCACCACCAGACCTGTTTCAGGTAAAGCTGCCCTCACACACATACACAGCTGTGGTGCACAGTCCTCCAGGCAGGCACACCAACAGCCGTGCACTCACATACTGGCATTCTGCCCTCATAGTGGGCTCTCATTTACACCTGTGATCTGCTCCTACCTATACCTCTGCCTCCTCCCTCCCCTTCATTTGTCTGTGTCCCAGCAATAAGAGTGACTACTCCCCTGCACCCGCCTTCTGTGACCAACCTTAAACCAGAAAACTCCACCCTGCACTAAGCAGCAAGGCATGGCAGGGGCACGAACAACCAAACGCTGCTAGTGAAGGAGAGTGAGAGGTGCTTTCATCTCAAGTCCCAGTGCAAGCCCCAGAAGAGACTGCTCTCTGTAAAAGGGGAGCAGGGATGTCTGTGGAGTGTCAGAGCAAGGACAGACAGAACCCTTGTTGCAAGCAGGACCATCCTGCTCACCAGGAGTGCAGTGATAGGGCATAGGTGCCTACCATTGCTTTGCTGCAGCTGGCCTGTTAATGATTCACAAAGGTGCTGGGGCTGCAAGGGGCTGTGCCAGGGAAGGTAGTGAAGCAGGGGAGCTCTGGGCTCAAGAGAAGCGCACGATATTCCACAACCATGCTGAGACAATTGCTTTGGGTCACTCCTATTTCAGATCTCATCATTTCTATCACACCATCTGGAGAGGTATAGACCTTCTCTTGATGGTGTCCCTTGTCCCCAAGGATCTCACTGAGCTGCTCTGAGGGCAAGTGGAGCGTAAGAGATAGCAGAAGCAGAAAAAAAATTAAAAAATCTAGGCAAGGCTGATTCTACCAGCAGGAGAGAGAACTGAGTGGGGTAGGTCCTGTTCCCTTTGACTTGCTGCACTGCAAACAGAGATGGTCAAGCCTTGGTAACCATGGGCTGGGAAACTAGGTGATAAGTTGGCAGTGGTCCAGGTAGGACTCTGTAGAGAGCACTAAGCAATGTTCTGTGCAACCTGGATTTCAGCCCTGTCTTCCTATGCCCTGCACCAGCACCCTTTGTAGGAAAGTTTTACCTGTGTGTCACAAAGTGTAACAAAGCTGATTTGTAAAGATCACAGGATTCTAATATCACTTCCTGAAGCCTCATTCCTCCCTGACCAACAGTTGCATGAACAGAGACATACCAAAACTTCTCTTCCACTAGTACGTAGTTTGTCCAGAACATGCTGGTCCTTTGGCACCAGTATTCAGGCTTCCTGGCAGCACTGAGCACTGCTCTGCTGTTCTCTAGTCACAGGGCTGAGCAGAGGTGTTTTTTTTTTTCAGTTGCACATAATCCCAAGTTCCAACTACTTGGCTGAGCTTTCCAGAAGTCAGCCTCTGTGGTGTAAGCAATAGCACAGAGCAGAGTGCACTCTTCTTTGGAGACAAAGCCTGGCAAGGCACACTGTTCCAGAACACTGCATTTCCTGAGACCTGTGCATTGTGGAAAGTGAAGGACAAATCCTCTGGCTCCTGAACAACATACATCATTCTGCTTGTATGTCTGACTCAAGCTTTATGATGCAAAGCAGAGGCATATGGCACTCAGGCCCCTATCACCTGGCTTCCACCTCACACAATGGCTGATGGCATTTCTGCTTTCTACCCTCCTTCCACAAATAAAGCTGTTTTCTGGGGATTCAGAGACTAGTGAGCCCTGTGAACTGCCTAGACAGCTACCTCAAGAAGATATTGTCTCCCAGCCCACTGCTGCCACTGCCTCTTATGTGGACAGTCTCTCCTCAGCCACTTTTCCTCCTCTGTGAAAACCTCTCTCTGCTTCCCTTTGCCACGTGACAAGCATTTCCAGCCCTGATGAGCAATGCCACCAGAGCAGGTCAGCTCATCTGGCCTCTGACAGGCCCACACAGCCTGGGAAAATGAGGTTATGTGCCAGCCCTCACATACAAAGATGCTTTGCACGGACAGCTTCCCCCAGGGTCCAACTCCCACTCCCACACAATGCTCAAGCCTCACCTGAGCTCCACAGCAGGGTGGGCCCTGGTTTGCCAAGTCCTCCTGGATCATCCCCAGGCCGTCTGCCTGCAACCATCCTGGGTTCAGCTCAGGAGAGACCACTTCTTCCCATTGCAGGTGCACAGGTCAGCTACATGCTAGTGGAGAGCAAGCCAGTTTGGACAGTCTCTCATGGCCAAGGGCCATGGCCCCATAGCAGGAAAAAACCTGGGGACTGTTCCAGGCTGCAGCCCCAGTAGGGGCAGTCAGGAGTGCTATGCCACCTGCTCTAGCAGGAGCATTGGACTACAGAATCTCCAGAGGTCCCTTCCAACCCCTAATATTCTGTGAAGAGAGAGTGGGCGAGGCCACGGCTAGGCTGCATCCAGGGTCCTGTGGCACCTGGGGGAGCTGATGGCATTACTGCTGGCAGCTGGGAGTTGACCTAATCCACCTGCAGTGCCAACTTACCTTACTGGGTTAGGCCCTGGTGCTAGCCCTTTTGGAAGCTGAGGACCTGTGCATTTCACCCTCATTTGCCCATGAGCTAAGTTCCTTCCTTTCCCAAGGAAAGCACTAGCCACGAGGTTGACTTGCTGCCTAGGTCCCCATACCTGGGGCAGGTCACCCTCCTCCTAAACATGACTTTTCCTTGGTCTCAGTGCAGAAGGGGCTTTCTCAGGCACAAAGCACCTCCAAACACCAGCTTGGGCTAGTTTATATGGCTGGCAGGGTGCTCTAGGCTACACCCACACCCACAAAGCATCTGTGAGTATAATGCCTCAGAAATTATACTAGCGCATTTATGGTTTAATGCTAGTTTGCTGCTACATCAGAGAAAACCTAGGCATGGTCAAAAGGTGGTGCTGTGTTTACAAAAGATGGCAATACAGGATGTGGCCTTCAGAAATCTAAACATCTTGAGATTTATGAGCTATACCTATGTCTATGTCTCTGGCTATCTCAGCAGCCCTGGCCAAAGGCTTCTTGGGCTAAGGAGGAACAGAATGGTGATAATCATTGCAGAATATGTGCATGTCAACAGACACCTCTGAGGGCACTCTGACAGGAGAGTGGTCCATGGAGGGAGGGCTGTCTGAAAGGAGTAGCTTTCTCTAAAAACAGGATCTGTTCTTTAGTAATGGGAATTAAAGCTGTAGAACCCCAGATACCAAAAAGGGGGGCAGGCAGGGCTGTTCTGCCAGGCCACCACAGCAAGACTCCAGCATCAGTGGGGCAGGAGTGTCCAACTCTGGTCTGTGCCAGGCTGGCAGGGCCCATCCTGCCCTCAGGGCTCATGGGATGCCTTTGAGACTCTCATGACAGGGCAGGCCCCATAGAGCCAGCTTGCAAGGCAGGGACAGGCCTGGGGCACTGCAGCAGCATGGGCCAAGCAAGTGTGACCCACACAGTGCCAAGCCAGACCTGGTGCAACTAGAGCACACAACAGCACAGACACTGGCATCTCAGAATGTTTATTAATAAAAAAAGTCACAATAACTTACTCCCTTCATTACACAAAGGACTTAGTATAAAGAACTCTAGCCTCCTAAGGTAGCATAGCTAAGTGAGAGGTGGGCACTCCTCTTGCCCTCCAAGACAGCTGTCTCCAAGGGGAAGAGCAGCCAGCACAGGAGGTACTGGCCACATGGGGCCTGGCACAGGAGCAGCCATGTGCCCCAGACTGCAGCTGGCTCTCAGGCAACACAGACCAACACAGGGTGCAAATGCAGAGTATGTAGAGACCACAGGCACTGAATGCCAGAGGGTGTGCAAGCTGCAGTGGAGGACGAGAAGTGGTTGATCCTTCCCTAGTGCTGAGGGGTCTGTGGAGCACAAAAACTGAAGCAGCAGGGCAACTCCTGCTTGCAGGCAGGGGAATGTGGGGCTGGCTGGAAGCAGCCCTGCCTGCCCAGCTCCTGCCTCACACAACGTTTAGCCTAGCAGAGGCAGGAGGCCAGCTGTGGCTACTTGTCACACTCCAGATCCTGGCCCCCCTCAGCACCCTGGTAGTGCATCTCACAGAACTCCTGAATGCGACTGCAGGCCTCCAGGATCATCTCCTCAGGCACGGTGATCACCACACGGAAGAAGTTCGGGTACTCAAAGCACTGAAAGGAGAAAGGATGAAGTTGGTAGATTACCTGGGATAGTGATGGAGTTTCAAAGCCCTGCCTAGGGGCACATGTGCTGTGTCAGGAAGCCAAAAAGGTCAGAGTAGGACGGCAGGGCTGGGCTCTTGCTCCCTTAGACAGCTTATTTTCTATTCCAAGCAAATCTCCCATCTGATGCTGTGAAAGTGACAGGCCAAAAGAGGCTATGTGGACTATGCAGAACCCAATGAATGGGCTGGAAGGAGTGGGAGGGCTGGACAGCATCCAAGGTCCCATCTGTATTCAGTGCTGCAAGTGGAGCTGGAAGGAGGTGGACACAGGGCACAAATGTTTTCAACCTGCAGTCCATCCCTGGGCTTACAGGGTAGGGGACTGGAAACAGGGCAGCAAAAGGGATACAGAAGCAGTCCAGGGCCTCTGAGGAAGTAGCTTCAGCAAGGAGGCATGGAGATACATAGGGTTCAGGAATACATCTCTGCCAACTTGAGAAACAGAGCAAGCCTGAAGCCAGAAAGATCTTGCAGCCTAAGGGCTGCTGGTGAGCCAGAGAGTGCCAGTTCCTGTCCCATCACACCAGCCTTGGAGCACAGAGCCAGTACATACACACTATTACAGACCATGGGCACTGCACACACCACTCCCAACATGTTCTCAGAGCTCAGGGCTGCCATCCTCTGTTGCTTCTCTCCCAGTGCCCTGGCCCCACAGCTCCCTGAGACTCCCTGTTAGACTCACCGTGGCTGGCAAGCAGAACACAGACTGCTCTGAGATGAGTCGCTCAGTGAACTCCACATCATTCTCAAACTCAGGGAAGTGTTCCATCTCAATCTCAACCTGCAGTGGAGGGATGTGTAGAATAGAACCACAGAATTGTTTAGGTTGGAAAAGACCTAGAAATCATCTTGTTCAACCATTAGCATAGCAACCAAGGACACCAAAACAATCTGCAGTGTCCCTGCTTGCCCACATGGCCCAACAACTTATTCAAGCGCAGCCGGCCAGCTTCAGTTTTTGCTCATGATTTGGACCGACTGGAATGTAAGACACAAACAAACACATCCACAAAAATTCCTGCTTCCTTAAGAAGTATTTGTTAACTACCTGAATCTGGAATTTCAGTTAAGGTTAACTTCAGTGAAAAACCTGAGGGCTAAAATATAATAACCAATTAGATGTGGAAAGGAATAAGAGATTGAAAGAAAAGCTTGGGAGAGAACTCTAGTCAATATGCTTTAGTAATTCTTTCATGCAAGAGATCCATGTGGTAATCAAAAGACAAACTAATCTTTTGATTTAAAAAAAAAAAGATAGCAAGGTCTAGAATATCATGAACAGAATAAAATCCTTTTAGGATGGTATCACTGGTAAAAATGACACAGAAATGCTGAAGAGTTCCAGAAGTATTTCTGTCTATATTTTGAAAGATGAAGGCTCTCCCTTTATCACATACAGACAGTGATAACCTGGCCACTTGTTTATAACCAAATTGTTTTTAAACATCTCAGGAAAATACTCTTACATCAAGTGAGAGATAATTTTCATGCAGAAGTTCTGAAAAAGCCAGTGGAAGAAAAGTGTTACCAGATTATTTAGTTTGAGATAAATGTTCAGATACTGCAGAAACACAACAGATGTGAAAGAATCTTAGAGCTGTGCCACTGCACCAAATGCATAAGCAGAATGACCTGTGTGGCTCTGGGGAAGATTGGAAACAGAGTCAACTGATACAGACTTATCTACAGAACATGAGTGAGATTGACATTGCATTATTCTCCAGTTCTTGGTCCACATTTTTAAAAGCTGATGAACAACTGCAGACACTATGAGAAAAAAGACCAAAAAATTAAAAATGTCTTAAACTGAGGAGACTTAAATGTCTCAATTGAACTTGCTGAGATGAGGAAGGAAATTTAACAACATCAAAAAAAGTTAAAGAAAAAAGAAATGGGTATGGAAAAAGGCAAAAAGGCAACAGCATAGGCAGAAGACAGACATGCTAGTAGGAAGGAGACTACATCTCCAACAGGAGGTGTGATGTTCTGATTGTAGTGTGGAGGCTTCTCATGGAGAGCTGGCTTCAAAGCCAAGGAAGACAACATTGTCTTGCAAAGTACAAGTCCCTGAGTTTTGTGCAGGAGCAAGTGAGTAAAATGTACCAGCCTCAGCTACGTGAGACACAAACCAACATAGTCTAACCTTCTAAAGTGCTCAAGGGATGTTCAGCACACAGGGCAATGTGCAGATGCACGGGAAGGGAGACCTGGTGCCAAGCACCAACCTGAAACCATGGACACACAGGCTGCTAACAGACCTAGTGTGTGCTGATGGTGTGCAAATGGCCTGTCGCTCTCCTCACTTACCATAAGGTACATAGCTCCAGAGGGCCTGACAGGCTGGAGGCCAGGGACAGCTGATAAGGCAGCATAGCAAAGGTCAGCACTGGACTGAAAAAACAGAAAGGAGACATTTCAAAACAGGAGAAATTCCAGGAAGCAGCTCAGCAAATGGAAGCCAAGATCTGGATGAGGATGATAACCAGGTTTGCCCACTGCAAACAAAGGGTCAATGAATGCAAACAGCATGGGTGGACATGGCCTTGAGTACAGCAAGTGTGACTGAGCTGAGGTCAGCAAGTCAGTGCCAAACACCCCATCTCCTGCTCACCAGCTACAGAGCTGGGCTGCCTGAAAGGAATCACAGCCAGTATTTGTGCCCCAGTTTCCATGTCTCCTGATGGATTGGGTTTGTTGGGCTCTCCTACTCAGACAGGACTGCACCTTGAAGTAATGTGGGGAGGGATGATGTCCTGGTCTAGTGATTGGCATCCCTGCCCGTGGCAGGGAGGTTGGAACTAGATGATCTTTAAGGTCCCTTCCAACCTGGCCATTTTATGAATCTATGATTTTAAAGAGATACGACTCCCTCCAAAACATCCATAGAGAAACCATGCTGACCTGTTACTGCCTGTTTACCTTGAGCATGCTGAGGGTGTTCTGGTAGAATTCAGGGGGTGTTCGATGCAAAATACGTTCCAGTGCTCCTTGGACAATTGTACAGGGTCCTAGGATCCTTTGACTCAGTCTTATAAGGCCATCCCTGATCTGAAAAAAAAGAAAATCAAACCCCAAACCCCCGAACAAGGTGATAGTTGCAGCTTAGACTGCTTGCCTGGAGAAAACTGACAGCTCCAAGGTCTGCCCTCTGTACTCCTGCAGCTGTTCAGACCCCTCTCTTCAGTGAGCATACAGAGCACTGGAGAGCATTTGCTTGACTAGATGCCAGATATTTGCAGACTATTTTCAGTGTCACTCTCTGCTCCTCAGTTGCAGGTTGTACTGCCAACAGATACAACCTTTGGAGCTTCCCAATCTGACTGAAGCCAGGCTGGAATATAGCTGATACAAATAAAGCCAGAGCTGTTCCAAATACCACTTTGCATTTCCCTTAGGTTTGGGCCCACAACCCATTCTTTCAAAGCCAGGTAGGGACAACCAACATTAGCTTTTCTGCTCACTCAGGTGGTCCTCTCTTCTCCCTCTTCCTCTGCAGAGAGCTCTCTAGGTGGAAAGGTCATTGCAGTAGATGGTTCTTGTAATACAGCTGAAAAAATAGCCAGATCAAGCACTGGCAGCACTGCAAGGTGCTTTGTTCTTGCCTTTAAGAGAAACCATATAAAAGCACACAGAGACCACATGTGGACCCCACATGCTGGATAAGCCATGCAATACCTTCAGTGCACACTGGAGAAGAGAAGGGATTAAAAGCATGCAAGAAGGGCAAGGCATAGATGAAGGAGCAGCAGAGATGTGGAGTGTGTTACGTTGTAGATGTGGGTAAAGGCCATGTATGGAAGCAGACAGAGTAAGGAAGGGACTCGAAAAGCCTTCAAGTGCAGAAAAATATGTAAGCAATCAGGTGACACCCATGTAAGAGCAAAAGAGCAGTACTTGCTTGTATCAGCTAAAGCCTCGGTGATCCACTCACTGAAGACACTGCAGGTCTGTTTCTGTGACAGTGGCAATCAGCTTTCCTGCCCCAGTGCTCACCTCGTTACCAAAGATGTCTCTCCTGTCATGAATGAGGATCCAGCCCATCCGCCAGCCAGGGACCAGCCACCGCTTGGCCAAGCCACCACAGGACAGGATTGGCACGTTGGTGCTGAGAGTGGCAAGGGGCTCATACTTGCAGTCAGCAAACACCTGTGACAGGAGCTGGTGTTATGGCTGGCTCTGACTCTCACTGGGAGAGCTGCACGTGTGTGCACCAGGTACAAGAAAGGAGGCAGTGAAGCAATGGGAAATTGATGGTGAAAGCTCCCAGCTTCAAGGTACGAGCATGGTGAGTGCACTCGCATGCAAGTGAGCCATTTGAGAAGAGGAAAGGAGCTGGACAGGAGAGGTAGCCCAGGACTGCACACCAGAGGACTGGGAGCTCCAGGCATGGACCCAGGCACAGGATAGGGTAGTGGAGCTCTCACTCACCTCTGGAGACCTGGCTGCCATGGCCAAAGGGCAAGTGTATTGGGAAGGACAGGCAGTATGGGGGTGCAAAGGGCTGCAACTGACACTCACCATGTCTCCATAGATCTCGTCAGCAAGGATGGGCACGCACTGTCTTGATGCCACTGTGGGAGAGAGGACATTCAGCTCCATGGGAGCAGACTTGCTCTTTGCTGCAGGGCCTGGCAGGGCTCTGAGGGAAGCTCTGTGCCAGGACAGAGAGTCTCTAGCTTCCTCCTACAGACTATTGATTTGGAGAGCACAAGCACTGGAGATCCCTGCCCTGGCTGAGCCTAACTCTGCTGCCAACTGTAGAGGCAGGCAGCACAGCCTTCCACAGACACGCCAGGGCTCAGGAAGCCTAGGGCTCCCTGTGAACATTCTCTCTCTGCAGAGCCAGAGTGGAGAAACGAGCAGAGCAAACCACACAGAGTGTTTGAGGAAGAGCAAGGCAAATGCTCTGCATGTTCTTGCCCAGAGAAGGCAACACCTTCACTCTGAGCATGCCCAGCTTCGTCAGCTGTAGTCAGTCATAAGCAGAGAAGCAAAGCCCTGGGCTCTGGTGCTGCAGTGATCGAGACATGGGCAACATGGGCAGACACTAGACTGTGACCATGCCCTAGGTACACACAGGCAGGCTCACCTGCCAGGATCTTCTGGAGGTGGCTCTTGCTGAACACAGAGCCACAGGGGTTTGATGGGTTGTTCACAATGATGCAAGCTGTCTTCTCATCCACCAGAGACTCCAAGTGCTCCAAATCAATTTCCCAGGCCTTCTCTGGCTAGTGAAGTGAAAGGGAATTAACAGTTGAGCAAGTGGACTTGCCACACAGGGTGAGATGTTATAAGGGTGCCCAGGGTTGCTCATGTTATCTTCACCATTTCCCAGGCAGGGCCAGGGTATTTCTGAGAGGCAGAAGCATCAGAGCTGGCCATTCCAAGCTTGCCATCACTTACCAAGAGGTTGTAGAGTTTGACCTCAATGCCCATAGACAACGCCAGAGTCTTGTAAAGGGAGAAGCCAGGCCGTGGCACCAGAATGTTCTGGCCTGGGTTAGCCAGCACTGCCAGAGCAAGCTCTATGGCCTGGCTGCAGCCACTCGTTAGGATGACATCCTGCAAAGAGCACACGGGTCAGTGGAAAGCACAGCCACTCTGAAGTGCCCCAGCCCTGTGGCAGTGACATAATGCCTAGACTCTGCCAGGTGAGAGCTTCTTAGCCCCAAAGACAAATTCAGAGCCTGAATGAAAGCAGAAAACCTCCAAGAGCTGGAGAGCTCAGCCTCCTCCTGAGGAGGGTGGAGGGGAAGGGCTCAGGGCAGCAGTGAGAGCAGCAGGAGGCCACTGTGAGTCCAGGCCGTGGGCTAGCCTTCAGGACCACAGCAGTACAGGGGAGGGAGAGAGCTGGGGCAAGGTCCCCAGCCATGTGGTCTAGGCATGGCCAGCAGCACCCTGCCAGCGCTGCACAGCCACGCATCAGTACCTGGGCCTCCAGTGGTGCCTCTGGGCAGCTGTAGTATGCAGCCACTGCTTCCCGGCAGGACTGGTAGCCTGAGGAGAGAGGAGGCAGACATGGAAGATTTTTACAGACTGTTTCCTTTTTCTTCCCAGTATGAGACTCACAGCTACCACCCACCCAGGGGAAGCTCATCCATTTGTGATGCTGTCCCAAGCTGGCAGAGAATGTCCTGCCTCAGGCCAAGCATGGTGCAGCCCTAAGGCTGGGCCAGGCAGGCCAAGAGCAGTGACAGACTCTGGGCAGGGAGGCAGGCTCTGGCCTCATCATGTTCTGGGCAAAAAACAGAAAGGAGCAGTACGGAGGGTAGTCTGGAAGCTGCTCTGGCCCAGGACAAGTGCTATGGCATGGCCTTTACTGTTTAGTGATGGCACAGGGGCAGCCCTCCCTGTCACCACATGTGAGGTGGGTGTGCGTGCTTTTTGCACTAACTGCAAACAATGCTCATGCAGTCTGTGAGATCAGGGAGCCCAAGAGGAGTCCTGGTCAAGGCAGATCAGGAGGGAATTTGGCTGCAACCAATGGCAGGAAGACAAAGCCCTAGGCCTTTATGAGTGCCTGAAACCCTGACTGCTCTAACAGCTGTGGGAGGAAATAGCATTTGTAGGAGTCTCTGGGCCTCAAATAGATCATGCAGGCAAGGGCATTCGTGTGCATCTGGAGGATACTCATGGTTATGTGCTCACAGGACTATTGGTGAGGGCAGTTGCAGGGTGCTATTGGAAAGGAGTACATTGGCTCCATATACCTGCTGTGAGGTAGAAGCTGACACATCTTCAGCTCACAGGAATAGCTTTATCTACTTACCCACAGATGGAGCATAACCGTTGTAACGTCCCGAGTCCAAAGCCTCCTTCATGGCCCGAGTGACCTCATCATTTGTGGGAAGGTTTCCAAAGACTGTTGGGTCTCCTTTTCAAAGATTAAAAAAAAACAGCAAAGTTCTCACTGATCTTGTGACAGGCAAAGAGCTGTGGGGTTGTCTGGCCAATCTCTGGGTGTTTGCACAAGCTTTGTGCTTAGAGCCCTGCAATCTGACCCCACTTCCCATAGCACCATGCTCACCTAAGGACAAGGAGATCATAGATTTCTTGGGGTTGGGCTCCACCTTCATGCTGTCTACGATGGCTCGGACAGGATTGAAAGTCTTCTTTGACATTTCAGAAGCTCTGACAGCCCATCTGGGCTTCCTGCCCTTCACCTTCCCCAGTGACAGGCTGTTCCCATTGGTCTTGATGTGAACATCCAGCATAGGGGCATGATCTCCACGGCCATTCACTTGGATCAGGTACGAGTCCATCCTGAGAGCTGTGATGTGAAGTGGATTTCCTGGGCTTAGTTAACACATGCCAAACAAGAGACCTGCCCACAACTCTCCAAAAGTAAAACTTCTGAAAGCTGTAGATCGTGCCTACTGCCTATTGACACCAGATCAGCAGCAAACAGGTCTCTATTGGGGTTCAGGATGGAGTGAAAACCCACATACAAATGAGAGCACAAGGCAGTGGGGAAGATAAAGGCACCTCTCTGTGCTAGCTGCATCACTGCCTAGCATGGACTTGCTGTGCTGAGGAGAAGGGCCTGCTAAAACTAGTGGCCAAGAGTCAGCAGCACGCTGAATCTGAAGTCAAGCAGAGACTACAATGTTCCACTGACAGAAAGGTCAGGTCACCTGGCCACCAGGTCATCTCCCACCAGCTATCAACTTCCACAAGATGCAACCACAAGGATCAACCCATTATATGTGTTCACATCCAGAATGTCCCTCCAGTCTGCAGACAGAAATGCAGCACTGTCTGAGTCAAATCCCAGATGCCAAAAAAAGGTAGTTCTGGTACCATATGATCAGGAAGAACTGGGCAGTGACAAAGTACAGGTTACAGAGACTTGCCTCTGTCAGCAGAGCAACATGAAGCAACTGCCCAGCCCAGAGACCCCATAACAAAAGGCTGCTTAGAAAATGGACCAAGACTGATCCAGCCAAGATGGAAATCAGGGAGGTGGCACTGCCCCAAGCAAAGGGCCTGTAGTCCTGTCCAAGGTTGGGTAACAAGCAAGGCACAGCAGAGGAACAGCTGACTTCTAGACCCCACAACACACACAAATGTCACTTACATACCCAGCATATATACCCAGAGCACAAGCCAGACACAGCAAGCAAAAGTATTTCTTACAAACTGCTGCTGACTCAATGCTTTCCACCTGCAGCAGGTTAGGAACACAGCATACCAAGAGTCAGTGTGTCCTGAGCCACTTGCTGATATTGACACACTCTCTTGTAATCCTGCCACAAATTGCTTATGCTCCTGTACTGTCCTATTCCTCTGTTCTACTGAAAGCTCCTTCAGTGAACAGTGGCCCTTTCCTGATGGTAATTACATAGCCCCATGCTTGCAGATATTCACAACACAGCTAGCCCTTGCTTGCTGCAGGGACTGAGCTGGAAGGGTCGTAGGGTTGCCTGGTTTAGGCAAGATCTGCCACCTGAACAAATGTCTCACTGCTTCAGGGAGGCTTGCACCCTAGAGATGCCCCATGCTGCTGCAGTTACTCTGCTAGCAGTGCCTCATTAGCCTGCTTATAGCAGCTCAAGCTCACCCGAGTCACAAAGCAAGACTTCAGCTTCTCCACTCCTAAGACCTTCTAGGTGTCCTCTCTACCAAAAGAAAGGCAGCTAAAGAAACATGCATCAGGGCTGCATAAAAACTGAGCAGAGAAATAAGCTATATATCTCAGTTCAACAGCAGGTCTGAGCCCCAAGTGCAGTGCAGTCTGTCCCAGCAGAGCCTTCACAGCACCCTGCAGCATGGTTTTCATGCAGAGGAGCTGCAGACACAGGCACAGCAGGGACCTTTCATGCAGGCAGCCAGGGAGGATCACCCCACTTCTCCCCCTGAAAGAAAACATAGCACTTTACCTTCTACAGCACAGAGAGGGAGACACCAACAAGCCTGGGGGTCCAGTCCCTACTTTTATTTCAGGAAAAATCCCCTTGAGAGGAATTTCCTGCAACATCTTGCCCATGAAATAAGCCCAAAAACTGGGCGTTGGGACTGAATCCTTTAGCCATTGGCTCACTGAGAGGGCTGCTCTCCCCACCCAAAACTGCCCTCTCCTCCCCATAGCAACTGTGTTCATGTCAAACACCTGGAATATGCCTGTGCATTAACTCTTTCTGGGGATAGCCCACAGAGGGACACAGCTCAGCTTCCTGGAGGCCCAGGGCTGACACCCTTTGGACCACTTCCCTCAGTCCTCAAGGACTGCAGAGGACAAAGCTGCACAGAGCCCAAGTATTCCAGCCCTAGCTCCTTGTAATGCACCAAGAGTGGATTGATAGACCCCAAAGCCTGGTAAAAGCATCAGCCTGTCCTGCTCTGTGGGCTCCCACTGCACCAGCTGAGAAAGGACAGTTTGTGGCATCATTACAATCTGGAGACATCTTCCTCCATAGGCTGAATGGAAGCAGGCACTCCCCTAGCTGGTGTTGTGGAGTCACCAGGACCTGGAGGGTTAAAGGAAGCTCAAGTTGACATGGATTTGGGGTTTATTTTCTTTTTTTTTTTTTTCAAAGCAAACTCATAATTTTGGCAGCAAAGAGAAATGATGCAATTCTTCCACCTCTGGTGGTACAGCAGAGCACAGTTGACCCTGTTGTGAGAAGGCCCTTTTTCACTAAGTGATGTGAAATCTATGCCTCACCATGCCTTGACTCCTGCAGGCCTGGGATAAACAAGAGAGACAACTGCAACCTCCCTGTCTTCCCGTGGCTGCTCCAAGTCTTCCCTTACTGCCTTGGCAGCAAATGCCCAGAGAACAAAGAATTGCTCAGAAGCAAGAGGGATGCCACTAATCTCACAAAAAGAGTGCTGCCACCCTCAGTGTAGAGTCCAGCAGCCACTCTGATTTTTGCCTCTTTACACCTGCTCCTGTGTGGGAGGAGCAAGGACAACTTGCACTCAACCTCTACTCACTACACCACCAGCTACAAGGCTGCAGCTCCCCAGGGGCAAGCAGTGGCCCTGTCCCTGAGTGTTGGGGCTGGGGCAATGCTGCTGTAGAGTCACCACCTGCTGTTGGCCACAGTGCCACAGCTGGCACTGCTGAGGACACAGTGGAGGCCAGGCACTGGAGGCTGGAGGCAGCTTGGTAGATGGTGGAGCCAGAGTCTCCAGCCCCAGCTCGTCTGGCAGGCCTCCTGCAGTAGTTACCCTCCATGGGCTTTGGATAAAGAATAGCACCTTTCAAACACACTTCACAGAGAAGTGTCTTGTACTGAAGCTGATTGGACTCTCTTCTGCTGGGACCTGCACAGTTCCAGACTGTTTTCTCTCTTCTTTTTACTGAAGCCTGACATGAGCAACCTTCAGAAGTTCAAGGAGTTCCTCTCCAAGCACCTATGGGTTATTTCCTCATCTCTTGCCATGCTGCAGCCCTGCCAGGGTTAAATGTGGCATTGGTAGGCCTCAAGGACGATGCTGCATGTTCTGCTTAACAACAACCCTGAAGCTGACGCAACTGGAGCTCTACCTGTAATGCTGCAGAGAGCAGTGAGGTTCAGGGGAGGGCATGGTGGAATCCTGCTGCCAAGATGGGAAAAAAATGTGGCTTTGGAGACACAGCTAGACATAGTTACATAAGGCTGAGCACCTGGCCAGAAGCGGGGTGGGGGGAGGATGGTGCTGTGCAATGGGGTCAGTGGGTTTCTCCTGCTATTACTATGCCTCTCTCCTCTTTCTGCATGACTCCAGGCCTTCTTTGGATGCTCTCACATGGGGTCTGCAGACCTTCACCACTCTGTGGTGCACAGAGCCTCCCAGGGCTGAAGCATGAGCACACAGCTCAGCACTTCATATTCTACAACTATGGCCAAGCCACCTGTTGCATGGTGCAGTGAAAGAGGTGGCCATATGCTGCAGGATGCACTTCTGCCAGCAAGGTGTCTGGCTTTCTTGACTGCCAGGACGTTTGTACCCCAGCAGCCCTGACTAGCCTCCCTCCTGCACTTTGCTCCTCTGCCTCAGCGGTTCTCAGCCTCCCCCAGGTACCTTGTAGCACACCTCTTCAGCTCCCTCTTTCTTGTGTGGTTTGAGTGATTGATTTTCCTCCCTTCTCTCTAGAAGGAGAAACTGGTGATGGCTTCCATTTTTTTCCAGTACTGCCTTGCTCCAGTGCCAGGACTACTCAGACTCAAGTTTCTGTGAACAGAGGCCAAGCTAGCCAGAGCAACAATTCCATCTTCCAGGGCTAGCCACAGTTACAAAGCAGGATTGGCAAACAGCTGCTTGAGTGGAGCACAGGCTGGAGCAGTGCTGCACTGACAAACCAGTGTCTCTGTCAGACTTCAGACAGGACATGCACCTGCAGAGATTTGCCCACGTGCCCTACACCTCTTTCAGGACATCTTGTGGGCCTCCCATGCTATCAGTGTCTGCAAATGCAGTGCTGCATCCTGACACCAGCAGTGCAGGGCAATCCAGGTTGCTGTCCCCAGCAATGGAGGGGGAGGAGGCCAGCAGCTACAAGGGCTCTTGCATGCTCAGCCTGGACACTAAGCCCCCTGCACGCAATGCTAAGAGACACAGTGCACTCCAGGCTCATAGAGAGCTGGAAGCACTTGTAGCGACGAAACTGGTGAAGGAGCTGGAGGGGAAGCCATATGAGGAAAGGCTGAGGGAACTGGGACTGTTCAGCCTGAAGAAGAGGAGACTCAGGGGGGACCTTATCACCCTCTACAACTACCTGAAGGGAAGTTGTAGTCAGGTAGGGGTTGGGCTCTTCTCCATGGCAGCTAGTGACAGGACAAGAGGCCATGGCTTGAAGCTGCAGCAGGGGAGGGTTAGACTGGACATTAGGAAGCACTTCCTCACGCAGAGGGTGATTGGGCTCTGGAATAGGCTGCCCAGGGAGGTGGTGGAGTCACCGTCCCTGGAGGTGTTTGAGAGAAGATTGGATGTGGCACTGAGTGGCATGGTTTAGATGTTGTGGTGTTATTGGGTCATAGGCTGGACTTGATGATCCTGGGGGTCTTTTCCAGCCTTAGTGATTCTGTGATTCTGTAAGCTGCAGGCCCAACAGCCACACTGAAAGACTTGCAAGTCCTGTTACGGATGCTGAGAGGAATGCTCCACAAAGTGTGAGTGCCAGTGGCTCCTGGGTGCAGGAACAGTGAAAAGAAACACTTTGTCCAGCCTTGCCTTTTGCTTACATCCATGCAAACATTATGTAAGCACATATCCTGTGTTTGAGTTATGACTTCAGAGACTTGAGTTGTTGCATGCTTTGTTGTGGCAGCTGCCCCCTTGGTGGCCTTGAGGCCACAGGGATAGGGACCAGCCAATGGGGCTGGGATGGAAGGGCATGGTGGCTTTATGGGGTGAGGTGACACCACAAGCTTGCAATGAGTGGGGAGGTGTTGCAGACAAGTTACTGAGATCACTTAGGGAATCACCACCAGAGCTATTAACAAAAGTGATTTTAATATGAATTTCTAGAAGTGCAACTTCACAAAGTTCAATGACAAGGTTCATCTGTTACTTACTTTAAAGATCCTAAACAACTCTGAGGTAGCAGCAATTTAAGATTTATTATGGTAAATCACAAGATTAGGTTGTGTAATTTTTAACAATCATCAGAGTGCTATAATCAATACAGTGACTTAAAGATTCAAAAATTGCAAGCTTCACCCAAGACTTAGGACAAAGTTTCCTAAATCAAATCACACAGAAACACTCAGACAAAGGCTAACACACAGAGAGCTACTGAGACTATGTAGATCTATAGAAATGATATATGAACCCTTACAAAATCCAGCTGTAGTGCATTACTATTCTCCTTTGTCAGCATCTCTCAGCAGACAATCTTGGAAATCCTTGTGAAATCTGTTCTTCAAAATCTTTAAGAAATCTCTTCTTTGAAGTCTTCAGGAAATCTACCCTGAGATCATCCCAGCTCAGGGGGAAGGTATGGGGTCACTGCCTGCTGCCATCCTGGAGAGCTCTAAGGGTCTCACTTAGGACTGCAAGATGACTGACTTTGGCCATAACTCTTGTCAGGTAATTCTGGCTCCTTCCAGGCTGGGCTCTGAGCCAGGCAGCAGGAGTTTCCCAGGCAACAGGAGCTTCAGGTACAGTTAGGAGTGCTTAATCATCCCAGTCCACTGCACTTGTAATCAAGACAAGAATGCAACTCCTGACCTTGCAACGTGGCCCAGGAATGTCTTCACCACCACAGCTGGACAGCAGTGGGCACCTCCTTCTCTCAGAGCACGGCAGACCAGCCCCTCTCATGACTGAGCCTGAGCCTCAGTGATGGAAGCCCACTATCTGCCCGAAGATTCTGCTCCAGCAACAACTGCTCATCCCTTTACAAAGTGGTGGAGCCGGTGTGTGTGTGGGAGAAGTTTTGTTCTGGTTTTGTTTTTTTCTGGGGGGTGTGTGCCTAAATCACATCCCTTTTGCTTCAAGCTAAGCCCACTGCTTCCGGACCATGTCAGCAGCAGGTAGGGAGAAAAAAAATACCCCCCTCCTCTTGGCAGCAGCTTTTTACAAGCCTGCAAGGTATCAGGACAGCTGTTCTGTCTGAGAGGACTGGCATCAATCTTTTTGTCACAGGTTGTATTTCTAGAGCTTTCTTTTGCTTTTGTCTGGACTCTTTCCAGCTGATCCACTCACCTCTGGACACACAATGCACAAGACTGGAAGCCTAAGCAGTGCAGAGGAGGGAGGCAGAAGAATTTCTTCACATGTCCTACATGTGACATTCCTGTTTGTACACCCTAGCAATGTTAGCTTTTTTCGCAAGAGGATGACACTGTGAACTTGAGTTCATTTTGTCATTCACAATAACCTCCAGTTCTTTCCTACAGCACTGCTGCATCGTCACCATGCTGTGCTCATTGTTCCTCTGATTATTTATTTATGTGGGACAGTCAATAAATCTGTCTGTGCTGTTGGGCAGGGATTGTGCTGCAGGTGCCAAATGTCTTAGGCTAGAGAAATACAAAGCAGTTCATCACTTGCTCCTTCCACTTCACCCTGCAAGTTCCCGTGCAGGGCACTGAGCCAGGTCAGATCTCTGGGCCCACAGCAAGCCAGGCTAGGCCTTTTCCTCCCCTTAGTGCAGCAATGACACCAAGAACATCCAGAAATAGAAAAGCCAAAAAAACCCCAAAACCCCCAAAGAGGAAGGCAAAGCAGAGGTTAAGATTAATATTTGTGCCCTCAGCTTCCTGTTGCTCTCTTCTGCTGACTGCGACTTGCTGCGGTGAGAGAACTGGAACCCAGAAGATGAAGCTGACGAAGCTCAGCTGTGGTTCTTGGAGGAGTGACATGACACAAACCATTTTTTAAACAATTCTCAGTATAGCAACAGAAATTGAGTAAGATTGACCCAGTTCTGCAATACCTTAAAGCTTGTAACTCTCTTGTTAGCAGAAAACACTGTTGTAAAACCTGAATGCATCCCCATATCAGCAGACTAGCTTTCCAGCTCCAGCTTTAAACAAGTAATTTCAGCACATCACAGATTCCAAAGAAAGCTTCAGCTCAGGCTGCTGGATACTCAGTGTTTGTAGGCTTCCCATGGGATCAGTCTATGGGGTTGTTGCTATTGCTCCTGAAGGACAGAAGGATGAAGCAATCTTACTGTTTCCACCAGTCTTATACATGGAGGAAATGTTGTATTTCTGCATCTCAGTGACAAATTTGGACCTCTTGGGGCACATATTCAGACAATCTGCCTGAGACTTCATGATCTAACCCTATTTCGCTTAAAGGCTTTGTTTTCTTAAGTGCCAAAAAGTATTTCTTGACAATGCTAAAGCTTTTCTGGGCAAACTCTTGGATTAAAGCATTTATTCTGCTGTGGAGTTTTCTATACCTCCCTCTGTGTTTCCAACTTGTCCTGCTTCCCTTCCCCCCACCCAAGGCACAAAACCTTTCCTGAATCAGCTCTGCCTCTACCAACCTTGAAAAATGATAGCACTTGGCATGGATGAGATCTTGGGTCCTTGCCTTCACTCCAGCGACCACCAACAAACAAAGGAGCAATTAATTCCTTTATTTCCTCCTCTGCTGGAAGGTGATGAAAGCTCAGCAGCCTCCAGGGATGGGATGGCAGCCAATCCCATCGGGCAGCAGGACATCATTGTGTATGGAAATGGGGCAGCCACTTCATATTGTCTGAAGTGGCCACCAGCAAACAGACACCATGAAGGTCTATTTGGTGCTGTATGAATAAATAATGATGGTAAATGAAGGTGAAGAAAACTGCCTGAATGTGGCCTGCAGAATGCTGACCTGGAACCTGGCAGCTGTGCTGAAGGGCAGATCCCAAGGTGTTGATGATGTCTTCTACACATTCAGGCTCTGCATGCCAGGGCAGCTGGAGAGGCTAAAGAATGCTAAGCATTGCCAGGAGAAGCACAGGACAAGGCAGAGGCAGCTGTTCTGCTGTGATACAAAACCCTGGTGCACTGCAGTCTTGAGTGCTGCGTGCAGGTCTAGTCACCTCATCACAAGATGGATTTAGGGGAGTTAGAGAGGGTTCAGAGAAGGGCAGCTGATATGACAAAGGGATTGGTGCTACTGCTGTGCAAGGAGAGATGAAAAGTGCTGGGACTTGGCTTTGAGAAGGGAACAGAGGGGTAGGACTGAGGTGGGAGACAAGCTGAATGCAGAACACTTCCACCAAAACTCACGGCACAGGAAGAAGTGGCACTTGTGAAAATTACTCCGTGCGCAGCTTGCAGTAGGTACCAACGAGCACTTGCCACACCGCAGGTGGAGAACTGCAGGGCCTTGTGTTCACAAAGCTTGTGGGGACCGCGCCCGAGNCCCCGTCGGGTCGGTGCTGGCCCCGCTGCCGTCTCCCCGCAGCGCCGTGCCCGGAGCAGGGCCGGAAGGGCCGCCGGGAAGCCGTGCCGCCGCCCCTGGGCTGCTGGAGTGCCGTCGCTGCCGCTACCTGCGCACGGGCAGAGGTGAGTGTGGCGGGGGGCGGGCGCAGGAGCATCTTCCTTTGTCCCTTCGGAGGGTCTGCCCGGCCCGGCGGAGGCTCCTTCCTGCCCGCGCCCACCTCCGCCCTTCCCTTGCAGCGTGGTGCCAGCTGGTGCAGGTGCTGCTGGCCATGCTGATCCTGATCTGCAGCTCCGTGTCCTGCGGCTCCGCGGGAGGCTACACCGGACTGCCCAGCCTCGGCGGCATCTACTACTACCACTTCGGCGGAGCTTACAGCGGCTTCAGCGGAGCAGATGGGGAAAGAGCCCAGCAGCTCGACCAGCGCTTTCGCCAACTAAAGCTACCGGTGGCAAGGGCAGCGATGGCCGCGGGAGGCTGTCTGCTGGTCTTCTCTTGCCTTCTTCTTTCGGTTGGTGTTCTGCGGTTACCGTGGCATTGCCCACCATGGCTGCTACTGGAATGTGTCCTGGACCTGGTGATTGCAATTGGCATGGTGCCTGCTCTGTACTATTTNGGCCGCGACGCTTCCTCCTCATCCGTTCCTCGAGCGGGCCAGGGCCCGGCCGCGGCGGCAGCAGTTCACCGCTCCGGAGAAGGACCCTGCCGGGCGGAGACGAGCCCCGGGCGGAGGGACCGGCGGTTGCGCCGGCACTAGCCCCGAAGCGGGCGCCTCGCGGCCCGGCTCTCCGCCCCGAGCGCCGGGCCATGGCAGAGCGGAGCAGCTCCCGCGCCCCGCACCTGGGACGCACCGGGCGGGCGGGCGGCGAGGCGGAGCAGGCGGCCGTGAGGGGCGCGGGCGGGGGACGGGAC
>VWZO01011725.1:878530-945991 GCA_013396975.1 Bucco capensis | reverse complement strand
CTACCTGCGCACGGGCAGAGGTGAGTGTGGCGGGAGGCGGCCGCAGTAGCATCTTCCTTTGTCCCTTCGGAGGGTCTGCCCGGCCCGGCGGAGGCTCCTTCCTGCCCGCGCCCACCTCCGCCCTTCCCTTGCAGCGTGGTGCCAGCTGGTGCAGGTGCTGCTGGCCATGCTGATCCTGATCTGCAGCTCCGTGTCCTGCGGCTCCGCGGGAGGCTACACCGGACTGCCCAGCCTCGGCGGCATCTACTACTACCACTTCGGCGGAGCTTACAGCGGCTTCAGCGGAGCAGATGGGGAAAGAGCCCAGCAGCTCGACCAGCGCTTTCGCCAACTAAAGCTACCGGTGGCAAGGGCAGCGATGGCCGCGGGAGGCTGTCTGCTGGTCTTCTCTTGCCTTCTTCTTTCGGTTGGTGTTCTGCGGTTACCGTGGCATTGCCCACCATGGCTGCTACTGGAATGTGTCCTGGACCTGGTGATTGCAATTGGCATGGTGCCTGCTCTGTACTATTTCTTCCATTCTCTGCTGGGGGTTTATAATTCATCAGTGTGCAAAGAGAGAGAGCAGCTTTACCAAAGCAAAGGCTATCAGGGGTTTAGGTGCAGCCTGCATGGGGCAGAGATTGCTGCTGGCCTCTGGGGCTGCATCACTGTCCTGGCATACCTGCTGAGTGCAGGCCTAGCTGTCAGGGGGTACAGAACACTTCATGAACTGAAACAGAAGCCAGTACAATTATACGAGCTTTAGAATGACTCCTCCCCTCCAGCAAGGGTCATGGTTGTTGCCAGCCTCCTTAGTGAGACCAAGCAAGATGCTTTCCCTTGCTTCTGGGCAGTGCCTCCTCAGTGCTGCAGCAGAACACACTCTGAGACTATAGGTGTAAACATGGTACAGTCAGGCTGTTCCTAACTGAATTTGCATTATTGAATTGTTAGTGGACACAAAGTCACTTTATCTTCAGCTGGTGGCTGTCTCTTAGCAGAGAGTGACTGTCCTTGTGTAGCTGACAGGCCACTTGCCTGCTTCACTGGTAGCCTTCCCCTGCCCTCTGTCGGCTGTCCTGTTCTCCAGTCAGGTCTTGCTATGAGGAACAACTACTACAGACTTCTGCTGCTGATCAGCTTTTAGTAGCTGAAACTGTCTTTACAAAGGGACAAGTGATGATTTGCTGAGAACAGAGCTCTTAGAGTGAGCAAGTCCCCTGGCTGTAGCAGCCAATTCCTGCTTTCCTATAGGTCTCCTGGAACTAACAGAGCAGGCTGAAGGTAGCATTTACAGAGCCATCAGGGAATCCTGAAATAAACTTGGAAAATGATGAATACCTTCAGCCTAATCTGTGACACAGTCCCTTTCAAACCCTCCTGGAGAGGGAACATATTTTATGAAAGGGTCTTTTGTATTTGTATACAACAACCGTGCTTAAAAAGATGCCCTGAGTGGGGATAATTGGACAGAAGCTTTAAGAGCTCAAACAGGTGGTTTAAGACAGAAATATAGTTTTCAAAATACATTCTTAATGTGCAAGCTGGGGAAATGAGATGCTGCTCTTGTGTTACCTATTAAGAAAAAGGTGAAGTTTACTCTTTTTAATAAACTTTTATAGGAAATTTAACAGGGAAAGGTATCGCTGGCATCACAAACCCATGCCTCAGAACGTAGTGCCCTCTGTGCACTGTCCGTAAAAGATGGCATTGCCCCTGGCCTCACTGACCAGTTCTCCCCCTACCAAAAAACCCCAAACCAAACACCAAACACCAAACTGAACACGTCCCTGGCAGTGTTGCAGGCCAGGCTGGCTGGGGCTGGGAGCAAGCTGCTCTAGTGCCAGGTGTCCCTGCCCATGGCAGGGGTTGGCACTAGATGATCTTTAAGGTCCCTTCCAACCCTGACAAGTCTGTGATTCTATACCAGAAATGTGCTTTGCCATGGATAGATCTCCAGTTTCACTGACACCAGTGATGGAAATCCTCATACTTACCCAAGCCATGGAACATCATTGGAACTAGAGATGCAAAAGTAGAACAAACTGTAAACAGGGGCAGGTACTCTGGGGTGTGATTTCTCCTCCCTTTTAGAAGCCAGGTGCACTGAGTGTCTCAGGGCAGGGATTTATGTGGACAGTCCACTGTGGTCCAGCTTCTTGTAAACAGTCTGTATTTCCTGCAGCTACTCCTGGAATGCTGAGCAGTGCTCCTGAGAGCAGGATTCCTCTGTCAGGACAGAGAAAGCTGCCTAGGAACTGCTGTCAGGAACTCCACCCCTGCAGTGCTGTGCAAGTAGCTTTTGTATGGAAGGCTGATGAGTGAAGTGAAGGAGAACCACAGCACTAATACTGCTAGCCACAGCTATGTTTGACTGGGATAGTGCACAAATTCCCTCCAGCACAGTAATGGAATCAGAATATAGAGTTAGATGAAAGTAAAAATCTTTATTGCTAAGTCAGCTGAAAAGTTGATGCAAAAATACTCTTCCTTCCTGGACTACTCTATACATCTGAATAAAGAATCAATGGAATAGTGTTTTCCAGCAATCTTGCATTTTTAACCTCTCCAAAGCAATACAAACACAGGCCAGAGTGCTGAAGGTGCATTCACTGGACAACCTACTCCCATACACAATAAAAACAAAGATTACTACAGGTGCATGCTAGAGTAAGATACGGAAAATATCCTCCTTCTTGAAACAAAAATAATGAAAAAAGATTATTTAGTAAACAGTTAGTGCACTGCAGTATTTGTTTAACATGCTGGGTCACATGAGTCAAGTTAAAAAAGGTTACCTTTTAAAATGTGAAAAAAGAGGAAAAAATACACTTGTGTTCAGATAGCAGTGGAGCAGCAGGTGACTGCACAGAACAGAAAAGGTGAACCTACTGCCTGAGGAAGGCCTTTGGCAAGTGACATGAAAGCCATCACCATCCAGAAGGAGTGCAAGGAACTCCTGAAGTCCAAGGACCTTGGTTGTGGCTGAATGTCCTGGGTACTAGGAGAAGGATTTCAGGCCTCAGAGCAGCCTGTCCCCGAGAAAGGGAAAGAGTTGCTCCTTCTTGGAAGAGGATTTCACCCTCCCATCTAGTTGAGGATTCTCATGAGGTTCAGGCCTGCTCCTGGTTGGTGGGAGCAACTTGGAGGCTATCCCTTATCCTCAGTACTTGGGCCCCTACTACTCCTCACCGAGTATAACCTCTGTGGGTTCCTTTTGCAGCAGCCTTTCTGGACAGGACAGGACAGGGCAGAGCCTTTCGAGTACCTGTTCCCAGTGAGCATGCCCAGAGTGACTGACGAGATGGACAAACCCACTCAGTAGCCTAACTTGATGGTGGCAGCTCTGACACTGCTCAGCAGGGACAAGAGAGCCTGATGACCCCAAGGTGAGAACCTCTGGCCCACAGCAAGTCTGTTAAGTGAAGGGGATGTTCCTAGTGATGTGGTTCTGTGGAGATATGCATCTGTGCAAGAACCACATAAAGAAACCAGGGAATCGACTGAAGAATGGGAAGAGAACTGGGAAAACTGTTTCCCTCCCCTGCTCTGAGTACCTCTCTAGGCTTGCCCATTCACACCTGTTCCATCTACAGCAGAGCTCCTAGGGAGGTTGAACTCTAAGGTGGCATTGGTAAGGATGGTGAGGAAGACAAAGGATTAGTTTGCTGTCTCTAGGGAGGCATGAAAACTAAAGGTGGTGCTGGAGAGAAGCACTCAGGCTGTGCTGCCCAGGTAAGACAGAGCTCATCATGCTGCTTTAAGCAGAGAATTCCATGGCCTCTGCCTAGTGCAGAACAAGCCATGTTCTGCTGTGGCAGTTCACACCCTCAGAAAACAGGAGCTGGCTGCATTACACTCCTTGCTGCTTCAAAACCAGAAACCAGGCTGCAGGAAAAGGCTAAGCAGGAACTCTCTGCACTCCATTCTGCCACTACTGTGAAGAGGAACAGATCAGCAATCTGCATGCTCCGTTGCAGAGCTTGGTTTTACTTAGACCTTCCCCACCCAGCTAGGTAGATCCATTCATGACCAACTCCCTGTGGCACTGCCAACTCCAAGCCATGCTGCTGGTTCAGCCTGGCAGGGACACACTGGATTTTCCACATCAGTGCAAGAAATGGAGATCTGTTTTGCATTGACATCTGCCACTCTCCCAGAGCAAGGCTTGTCAGCCTTGCTCAGAAGAAGAGGCTATTTCTGCATCAGTCCCACACTGGACAGAGGGTGCTGGCAGCCCTGGCAGCTGTCACAAGGTGCTGGGCTGGGCACAGATGCTTGCTAAAGTCACCAGTGACAGAATCAAGCATTACAGTCAAAACCACTGGGATAAGCCTTTTCTGCAAACTTCATACGAAGAGAACATGAAAGAGGTTTGGGGATTAGTTTTGAAATCTTTCTACTGTTGCTTTTCTAAGGGATTGAAATGCTGCTGTTTCTATGACTGTAAGAACTAGCTCTCCCCCTCCATTTCCAAATGAAACAGGGATTTAAACAGCCATAATCTGAACTTTGGAGAAGGTTGGGTTGTTTCATGATTGCATTGTAACTACCACAAGGTCTATCTGAAAACTCTGCACTCTCATGTGTGGTAAAGATGATTTCTTTTTCCCCTAGTGAGAAGGAATTCAAGGTGCTTTGAAATCTCAGTACAACTCTATTAGATTTTTTGTCAAAACATCTATATCGACAGAATCCCACAAGTAGTCTGCACAGTACTTCCTTCTGAGCAAGGCCTGAATTTGATCCAGAAGCATACAACTCGAGCTCCTCAGAGTGCTCAAGAAGAAATGTCAAGTTTTCTTCACAAATATAATTAATAAAGAAGAAAAGGCACTGGCCCACATTCCAGCCAGGATTACTGTACCACTGACACGACAGGGACAGCTGCCCTCCAGCTCTCTGCCAGCTAAGGAAGACAGATCTGCACACTACAGAGGCAGTGAACTTCTCCTGGCCCTTACACAGGCAGCCAACATACACCCTGCACCAGAAACCTTCATGGACACACAGTGCATCTGCTGCCTGCAGACACCACTCCACCATCAGTGGGACTGCTTTGAACATCCTTCCCAGTGCTGATAAAGATGTTTTTAAGGTGAAAAGTTCTATTTTGTCTTTTGTGTTGAAAGCCAAGCAGGAGCAAGTATGCTCTCACCAGTTCGTGGCCAAACTGGGGAAGTAACATGAAGTGCAGGTTGCTGTGGTTTTGGGATGAGATCTGTTTTCAGAGGCAAGCCAAGGTGCTTTAGCTGACAGGGCACAGGTTTAGGTTGGTGAAACAGAGCATGGAACACTTGCCCAGCATGAGGGCAGCCCCACTGCTGGCTAGCCCTAGAGTGGCACATCGCTTGGTTTCCTCTTAGACCGAGCACCTCACTGAAACAACCAGAAGCTGGCTTTATTCCATGGCTTCTGGGTACAGGAAACCTTTACTGTGAAGCATCCGTGCTGGAGGTGGTCAAGCTGCTGCTGATCTGAGTCTGTACTCTGCAGCTAGAAGCACTAGCTCTACACACTACCTCAATCAACCAGTCCAGAGCTGATCTTCCCTATGCTCCACACAAAATGCATCAACAGGCACCTGCTTATCACTCAGCTGTGTTATCTTCTCATCCTGCATAGGCCAATCCCATCCTAACCTTCACTCTACCCTGCACCAGTGCTCATCAGAACACCTGAACCCTGAGTCCTCCACTGCCCTAACAACGTCCACTGGGAGAAGTCCCCACCATACCTGCTGTCGAGTGCTCTCTCCCCTAACCCTAAATAATAAAGTGCTGGGCTAAAGGGGAGCAGAACAGAATAAGTGCAATCAATAAAAGTGCTTGCAATTAATGTAGGAAACCATTCTTGGGTCAGCTTCATTGCAACTGGCTGTATTCTTTCAAGGAATATCTAAGTCAGATACTTGGGGGGGGGAGGGGAGGGGTGGGCTGCATCAGAAATACTCAGAGAGCTCCAAACACTGAACACTGCCCCTCAGCAGCCTCCTCACACCCCCATGCACATGCCAGCTCCTTTCCTGTACAGCTGGTAGAACCTCAGGGTTCAAGGAGCTACAGGCAGGTGTTGGAACATCTGCATTCTTCCTAGTGCTTGCACGATTTCCAGACAGTCCCTATCAGAGCTCAGCTGCTGCTCTGAGTGCTCACAGAGCAACTGAGACTCTGCAGTGAAAAGGGGACAGCCCAGACCTTAGCACTCTCAATTCTTCCTCAGCTCCATTAAGGAAGCAGCAGATGCCTGTACTCCTTGCAGATCCCAGCTCTCCTTGGAGGGCAAGACAGCCCTTATGGGACAGAGCTTCCTGGGACAGACCATCTGGGAGCAGTACTTCTAGGGTTACAGAGCTGTGTCAAACTCCTCTGGCAGAGTTGCTGCATGTTCCTCTTTCTGCTCCTGATCTGCTCCATTCTCCTGGTGCTGCTTCATTTGTTCCTTCACTTCCTCCTCCAGATCAGGTGGCACCACAAGTTGATCTTCTGGCTCCATCTGGGATGGAGCAGCAAAATAGCCTGTCTTCTTCTTGGGTGCTTCTGTGGCTACTTCGATGAGGTTGAGGCTCTCCTCCAAAGGTACTATGGAGCCATTGGAAAGCTTCTTCCCATAAAGACAGCACGTGGAAAGGGATTTTTGGAGTTCACACTTCTCCTTGGCCCCCCTCTGCACAGTGTTGCTGTTTACACTGTTCTGTCTGCGAATGACGAGGACAAGGCCAGACTCCTCCTCTGGCCCCAGAGCAGAGGAGCTGTGCTCTGCAGAGAGAGGTTCAGGCTCCAGGCCCTTTCCTTTGCAGCAGTGGATGTCCACCTCCACCTCCACCCTGCTGCCGTTGGAGATCACTCCCTGCAGGGGCTGCTCGTCGTCACTGTCCAGCCCGTTGTCGGACTGGTTGCTGGAGAAGGTGGCACTGGAGGGCTGGCGCTGGAAGATGCTGCAGGGGGGCACAGGGTGCAGGCTGCAGCGTCGCTCCTGGCGTGGCAGCAAGCTGCCGTCCAGACCAACAGCACTGTGCTCATCTGAAGCAGTAGAGCCCACCTCACTGCTGACCTCAGATGCAGACAGCTCGCTGCTGAACTCCGAAGCAATTCCACTGCTAGATGAAGGAGTTGCTGGCTTGGTGCTGGTGGAACTGAATCCCCCAGCACCTGGCAGAGTGAGACCATGCATCTCACAGGTGCAGCTGTCGTCACTGATGTTCAGACACACCACCATTGCACCTACATTGTCTTGGCAACCATAGCTCTGGGCCAAAGTGCAGAGTTTCTTTGCAGCGGCCAGGGGGTCGTGGAGCTGTCGCACGGCTGAGACAGCCTCTGCATAGGAAAGGTGCTCCCAGAGAGCTTTGTTCCCTAGAAGTAGCAGCTCATCTTGTACAGTCAGTGGAATGGAATGAACATGTGGCTTGGGCAGGATCCAAGGATGTAAGTATGTGCAGCCCAGCATCCGAGTACAGCAAGTCACACCATTGACCTTATTGTCCTGCAGGCAAGAGAAACAAGGCAACAGCAGGAGATCTGCTGTTAGATCATTTGGAGAGCAGTCTTTCCTCTGCCCATATACTGGTCTGAGGCCTTGAGAAATGCCAGTACACAGCTGTAGCCTAGGAGAAAGGGATCTAGATCCAGGCACCACCTGATCATCAGGTACAGTAACTGCCCATCACCCGTGCTGGCACTAACACACTTTTACCCCACAAGACTTTTTGTAATGTTCTGAAGAATTGTAGCAAACTATTCTGACATGGACAGGCAGACTAGCTGCAGCACAATGATCAAGGAATCTCACTCATGAGTCTTGCATGAAACTGATTTGTTCAGTGTAAGTGATAGAGCCTTTTCACATTCTTGTTGCAAGGCAGATTATCCAGACACTCAGTAATTTACGTGTATTTACTGAACCAGGTCCCTCTTTACTAACATGTAACTGCATTCTGAAGTGTGGACGCTACATCCTGAGGAAGAAAAGAACAAGGAGGTCTCTCAAGACTACTGCTGTGACCTCGAGGTATTACCTCCTTCCTGTTCCTGCTGGGTAGTCCCTGGCCACCCTGGCACTAGTCTCCACACAGCCCTCAGTCCTTTTCTGTGTCACTGCATACAGAGTACACAGCTCCCCCACTGCTTTGAATTTAGAGTTCCTAATTTCTGTATCACCTGGGTGATGCAACAGAGAAGTCACTTGAACACCTTGGTGCCATCCTCTCCCCTCCCTTACTGCACAGGCAGCAGAGCTCACGTGTTTGTACCAAGCTTTAGAGGAAGGTGCAAGCTGAAGTGGAAAGGATCCAAACCAACCTCTGTTATAATGGCTTTTTGCTCCTTGACTCTCTTGGCTTCTTCTGGGCATTGCTCAAGGCTGAAGACTTTGGAGAGAGGCAGTGGCTTTCCACTTCGGCACAGCACGGCTTGGCACGTCCCCACGTTGGCCACTGTCAGGGAGAAGCTGCCACCTGGATCAGCCACATCGTGACGAATGTAACACAGGACAGCAGAGCAACCCAGCTTCTGCCCAGCCATGCCCAGCTTCCTGTTGGAGAAGAAGATGTAGGAAGGCTCCAGACTCCAGGCACAGGCATTCTAGAGAGCTGCCTCACCCCACCTAACACATTAAGTGATATACCTAGGCAGGTCCCACCAGGACCAGCTTGCTCACTGTCCTACCTGTGGGAGACCAAGAAGGTGTTGGACATGAACATGGTGTCTGACTGCTGTACCTCCTCCAGCAGCACGTCGGCCATGGTGCACTGCAGCAAGCGTGGCAGCTCCTCATTCTTGTCACCATCAAACATGCCATACACAGCTTCCATCCCCTCTGCAAAGCTCCCCAGTGCCAGGGATGACACACACAGCCTGTTAGAAAAGCAGACAAGCAGAGTCAAGAGATCTCACAAGATTCTATGGCCATCAGACACCGTGGTGCAAGTGCTGCTCTCACAGGGCAGTAAAGCCACTGTCCCTACAGTCACAGCTCCATGAGATGTACATCTGCACTGTACTATACTGGAACTCCTGAATCCTCCTTGACCACACTCAGGAGAGGGCAATGGGCACAGCCAGCAAGAAAAAGAAAGGGTGGAAGCACAGCCCAAGTGTCCCAGGATAAGTGTGAAAGCTGAGGGAAAGCACAATGTGGATGCTTGAGTTACCAAGAGATTCATAGATTCACAGAATGGGCAGGTTGGAAGGGACCCTAAAGATCATCTAGTTCCAACCTCCCCGCCATGGGCAGGGATGCCAATCACTAGACCAGGTTGCCCAGGGCCACATCCAGCCTGGCCTTGAACACTGCCAGGGATGGAGCATCCACAGCCTCTCTGGGCAACCTGTGCCAGTGCCTAACCACTCTCTGGATAAAGAACTTCCTTCTAATCTCCAATCTAAACTTCCCCTCCTTCAGTTTATAGCCATTCCCCCTTGTCCTATTACAATCAGACCACCTAAAAAGTTTCTCCCCTTCTATCTTATAACCCCCCTTTAGGTACTGGAAAGCTGCTATAAGATCCCCTCGAAGCCTTCTCTTCTCCAGGCTGAACAAGCCCAACTCTCTCAGCCTATCTTCCTAGGGGAGGTTCTCCACTCCTTTAATCTGGATCTGGAGAGACAGAGGGATGGAGGAGCTCGTGAGCAGAACAGGCCTGCTTGGGTGCTCAGCAATGTGCTCCACCTAGCACCCTGAGAAGACCAAGGGTCAGCATCCAGCAGACCACAATACTCACTTATTTCTTTGACCTGCCATCTCAGCTGCTCCATGACTCCAGAAGGTAGAAGTGAGTGCTGAGTCTGCTGTGAGTGAGGGCTTAGCATCAATCTTCAGTGTGGTGATGTGACTGCAGAGAGAAGAGAACACACAAGTCACTCTCTCCTTGCCCGAAGGACCTTGTCCAGTCCAGAGTTTTAGACAGCAGCTGTTTGAAAGAACTGCATCAAGGAAAGAAGTTCAAGGTCTTGGCCTCCTGAAGATGTCTGGCTGCTTATGCCAGAGACAGCTGTGAGAAACTCATAACACCTGAGAAATTGCTTGCTTGCTTAGAGATTTGGATCCAGACTTCTCCCTTCCTACAAGATAGAAAACTTCAGCTGCCTCAGGCAGGGAACATCACAGCATTATGCAGTGCTGTGATAGACACTTTACTGTCCCATTTCCCCTCCTGAGAAGGGTTATCCTTCCCTGTGCAGGTCACTGCTGCATTGACATCCCCAAGGCTCACCTGAAGATGTCCAGTGTCTTGTGTTCTAGCACCAGGTTTGTGTTTCCACTCAGGTCCAGCTCTTGCAAGGTACCTGGCAGTGCCTCAGGGATCAGGATTTCAGTTAACTCATTGCAGCTCAAGTCCACAAACTGCAGTATCAAAAGGAAAAAAAAAAAGCACAATGACAAAGAAAATACTCTTTGTTCTCTCATGTCATCAGTTACTCCAGTGCTCCTTCCAAACACCACGTGACCCCACTGCTGCCTGTATCCCACCAACAGGTGATGAGCATAGTCTGAGCTCCCAGGAGTAAGGCAAGGATACCTGAATGCGGGGCAAGCGCAGGATCTCTGGGAAGATGCTGATTTCATTGGAGTGTGCAATGAGTGTGTGGAGTAACTTGCAGTTTGCCACTGTTGTGGGAATTGTTTTCAGTTTATTGCCACTCAGATTCAGCTCTTCCAAGTGCTCCAGTTTACTAAGTTTGCTGAAAGAGAAGCAAAAGAATACTCTATTTTATAGGCAAGAACTTGTTCCTGAACCTGCAAGATAACCTGCACTGGCAGTGCCCTTTATGAGCTACATTTTTAGCTTCCTGATAGGAGACCAGAAGTCGTGAGAGATGCTCTAATAAGAGTTCAGGGTCCCCAAGCCTGTCTTGGATTTATACAACAGACAGATCCCTTCATCCCTGACTTCTAAAGCACTGAAGCAGAAGATTGTACTATCTTAGTTTCAAAACAGGCAAAAATCCCTAAGCTGTGTCAGTATACTTTGTAGGAATAAACAGATTTCCATGACAGTGGCTGCTTAGCCTGACCAGCACCAGGAAGAATCATGGCAAAGCTGCAATCAGTATCAAATTAATTGTGCTGATGTAATCAATACAAAAGCAACCCCTTAGGTGTTTGTGCTACTGTAAGTGAATGTGCTAGTTTGATGAGATTACCAGTGCAGTAAGGCAGGCAGACATCCTGCTGCTGAGCACTCTCTGGCCTTACTTACCTTGCAGGAAAAGTCTGCAGGTTGTTGTTTGCCAGATGCAGGATCCGCAGGCTCGGGTGTCCCACCAGGACAGGGATGCACTGATCTGTGAGGTTATTATTGGTCAAGTAAAGCAGCTGTAGCATGCTCAGACTCTCCTCCCCTGCACATGCAGAGGGCAAGGACTCCAGGCTGTTTGCAGATGCATTCAGGTACCTGAGGCTAACCACAGCAAGTGCAAAAATCAGACTCCACATCATCTAAACCACTCCATTTACTGCAGGAAAAGGAGCTGCACAAATGCCACTGCAGACAGAGCAATAGCCTTAGACAGAAGGCCAGACAGCACAGTTAACATTCCTACTCACATTAAGATTTATGAGCCTACTAATGACCTATTAGCCATGTAGCACTGCAGATGCACACAGCATTTTACAGTAAATTGTGAGTGCTGAAGAGCCTGAGGAGAAGGTGGGTAATACTGGCAGAAGATGACTACATAAACTCTGAGTAAGTCTTTAAAGGAACGGTTGACTCATGTCTGAATAGAGTTATGAAGGTTTGCTCATCTCTAAGGGTCTCTCTTGCTGTTCTCCAAGGACCTGATGCATTTTCTGCTGCAATAGCTGAAAACCTGTATGGCTTCTTTCCTTTGCACTTGAATTTATGCACTGCTTAAAGCAGAGACAAAGCTCTTCAGGCTGTAACATTATCACAGAAACAGCTGCAACTGAAGCTAATTCTTCAGTTGGCTGTTGGGTTAGGTAAGCCTCTGTTTTCCTGTAATTAAAGAGTAACATGGACTGATCCCCTCAAATCTGCTTGACACCTTCCCTTATGGCACCTGAATTACCTCCTCATAAAGTGCATGCCTCGTTATCCCTTAGCAAATGGCACCTTGTCAGCCTTTACAATGCCAAAGGTTAGTGCAAAGAGAGGACAATCACTGCTGCCACTCACTTCAGAGCCTTCACAAAGAGTGTCTCTGGCAGTTCAGTCAGCAGGTTGTGCTGGAGATCCAGCAGCTCCAGTGGAATGTGTTCAGCAAGAGGTGGAATGCTCTGCAGACGATTGTGCCCCAACAACAACTTCTGGAGGCTCAAGCTGCTGATGATCCTACAAAGACACAAGGTTTTCAGTATCAGCTTGGCTCACTCCTCTTCCTATCCAGAGTGGGGAAAGGCAGCATTTCATCTGTTGTTATTTGACTGACAGCAGAGAAAAATGAAGATATGTTCACCCACAAAATGCAAACAGTGATACAGCAGAAGACCCACGGCAAGGTGTCTCTGTCACTCTGAGTGCCTGCAAGTGTCTCTGTGCTCCTGCAGATCAGCAACCTGCAATGAGTCTGTGTGCTTGTGCCTAGCATCCTCAGGCAGACACACGCATCTTTACAAAGCCTTACATTTCTTTTTAGAAGATATATTTCTGTCTAAATTCTGCAAGTTCTTTTTTGCATAACATACTTAAAATTTGGTCTTTTTCATCCATTGGCATGGCTAGGATGATTCTCCAAGTTCTCATCACCACGTCTTTGTTACACCCTTCTCTTGCTTTTGATGGTTATAGCTTTGTCTCTAACAACCATTACAATGTCACTAAGATCACTTCCTGTGCCTGCTGCTTTAACTGCTTCAACCTCTCCCCTGCATTTCTCCACTGTATCATCTTCCTGTTCCATATTTCAGTACAGCTTACCCTAGACACTGTCTCAGTCAGTGCAATCACACCCACAGCACACACACTCCTCAGGCTCAGAACAGTTGTGCTTTGCTTCTTCCCATGACCTCTGGTGCCTTGCAGGTCAGAAATACCTGCAAGATTGTATTAGTTCTTGCCTCCCCTTCACCACATTTCTGCAGAAACTGGATGGGAAACAGGGAGAATGAAGCTGGCTGATGTGTTGTGAAAGCTCTCTGAGGTCAGCTGTACTGCTACCTCTGTGCTCTCTCCCCTGTGAAAGGTACCAGATGGAATGTCTGTGGGGCAATGCAAGGCCTGTCAGGGCCTCACCTATCACCTGTGTTCTCAGGCTCTATGGTAAGCAAATCAGCACAGCAGTGTGTTTGACTTCAGGTGCAAAGAGCTGCAGGAGAAGCCAGAGGCAGAGGACACAATTACCTGGCCTCTGATTCAAGAAGGTGATTCACAGGTCAGTTCTTTCCCACATTAGAGTACAGAGTATTTTTGACACTGCACAGCAAATGGATTATATCTCTGCACAACTGGAATAGCTCTGCTTCTCTCTCCCTATAGAAAGCTCAGCTCTGCATAAGAGGAAGGTTTGTTTGCTGACCTTGATGGAAGCTCTGCAAGGAGGTTGTAGCTCATATCCAAAACTTCCAGTTTCTTTGCTTCACAGGCCCAGTCTGGGACACACTGAAGTTGATTGCTAAGAAAAGCAAGAGGGAAAAGTGAGACAGCAGCACTCCATATGGAACACACCCTGCCTGAATGCTGCATGACACTAGTGACAGCCAAACAGAAACACCAGGCAGAGAATGAACCACAGGACCTGGGCCAGTCCCATGGGGTTTATCTCATGGCTAGCTGTGTAATGCACACTGAGCTGGTACACAATTGGTAGGAAGGACTGATGGCAGGGCTCTGACAGTCAGGCTTTTTGTTTCCAGCACTGACACCAGCAGAACAGGCCACCCTGCGCTATCCTGCTGCTGTGCTTCAACCAACAACTGAAACAAAAGGTGATCAGGCACCTACCTCACAGGTCTCACAATGCTGCTCCAAGAGCAGATGTATGCAGCAAAGGCAACAGCAGAGATCCCTCTAAATGTCTGCTCCAGAGATTCCCACCGTTCAGCCCAGTAAGCTGCCTCAAGTTCAGTGGTCCCTACTTGGCTTTTTTTTGCTGGTTACAGCCTACAGCTGAAGGACAAGCAGTCACCTAGAGAGGCTTCAGAGGAGTTTCTGGTCTGGGACACTTTCATCACACACAGAGTGCCTTCCCTCAGCTGCTCTCAACTCTTCCAAAAGCTTAAAAGCTCCAGAAAATTACTGCAGAAAACAGCAAAGGTGTCCAGATACTTGCTTTATAGTCACTTACTGAGAGAGTTCTAGACATGTCAGTTGGCCAGGAACTGGATAAATATTGACAGCTGTCAGACCTGATGAAGTAAAGCAAATAATTATGATTGAAGAGCTTCAGAGGGAAAACAACACAGAGAACCAGCCAGAAAATGAGTCTTACTTTATGGACACTCAAGGCCTCTACTCATCCTTCCCAAGACAGAGTTCACACTTCAGACAGGTGCCCTATGGCACTACAGCTTCTCACTATCCCACCTCTCCATCTGCCACATGGGGCACCAGGGCATGGGAGAACTGTACTTTTATTTGTGGACTCCCAAGATCTGACTGGGAGACATATTCACAACCTCCCCCTGTCACACAGCTTTACAGACCCATGGGACCCCCACTGCTGTAAGAGCAGCCCAAGGCACAGGCACCTACAGTTGCTGCTGGCGTGGAGGGCTCGCAGGGAGAAGCCGCTGAGCGTCAGCTCGCGCAGCCGGTTCCGCTCGCAGTGCAGCTGCTCCAGGCTGCCCAGGCAGCTCAGCTCCAGAGCTGTCAGCTCATTGTCTCGTACATCCAGGTAGGTCACAGATTTGTTCCCCTCCAAAGTGTCAGCTGTGGCTCTCTTCAGGTTGTTCAGCCTAAAGACTCAGAGGTAGGAGTTACAAAGTCAGAAAACAGGAAACTGAACACAGGACATCAGTAAGAAGAGAAGAAAGGAGAGGAAAGGAGAGGAAGAGTCCTGGTGAAGGCTAATGCCAAAGGTGAGCACAGTGAAATGTGTGAGGAGCAATGGTGGATTTCAGGCAGTGAATGCAAAGAAAAACATTTCCTTTTTACTGCTATGTGAAACCATTTTACTCATTCCCCAGAGTTTAAGAGATTCTGAAGACCAGCCTAGAAATCGGAAGCCAGGCCAAGGGACATCTGCTTTGACACAGAAAGCCAATGCAGAGACTAAGGTACTAGGCTGCCTTCCCACAGACAAAAAGTTCTTTGTCCCTTTCTGAGAGCTTAGCAGTTGGCAGCCTGGGGAATTGGGATCACATCTCTAAGTGGGGGGAAGAAGGCAAAAATAGGGTAAGGAAGATAAAACTGCTATTGAAACTCATGTAACAGAATATGAAAAGAGGAAACTAGAGGGCTGGGTCATGCTCAGAGGCTTCAGCCATTGCTTAGCTAACCTTAGTTCTCTACCTGAATTCTGAACATCCTCAGAAAAAGAACTCCCTAACAGCTAACCAATCAGTAAGAGAGAAGAATGACACCTAATTTACCACAAAAGGTACCAGAAGTGACACAGCTCCTGTGCTGTGAATGGAAAGCAGCAATCTGGTTTATAGACAGGCAAGCCTCCCCCAGTACCTCAGGTCCACGCTCCTGATGTGGCTCATGCGGTTCAATGCTGCAAGGTCCAGGCTCTCCAGCAGATTCCCTGCCAGGGACAGCTTCTCCAGGAGGACAAGCTTCTCACAGACTGCTGGCAGCTCACTGAAGTTATTGAAGCAGAGCCCAAGACAACTGAGCTGCTGCAGACTTCCCAGTTCTTCTGGTAAGGACGTGAGGGAATTTCCATCAAGCCAGAAGGTCTGAAGGCTGCAGCAGTGGAAAACAGAAAGAAAATAACTCAAAGAGTGGTGAGCATTGCATGTAGCATTCTCAGTCAACTTCCAGGTATGGGAATCCAGCAGGTACACAGCTGGTCTCAGTGTGGCTGCTTTTCAAAAGCACCTAGCAGCTAGTTTTGTTCTTACACAGGAAGTTGTTCATGGAGTGCTTTCCTTATGCATGTCAGAGGTTTGGAACTGCGTGCATGCAATACCAAGGAGTTTCCAAACGATTCTGGAGGTAAACTTCAGCTGTGCCAAAGATTGTAAGTTAAGGTAAGCAAGAGACAAATCAGTATTTATGTTGTAAATGAAAGATATTTACTTCATCACTTGGTTTTCTACAATGAGAACTCCTCACTTAGCATGCTGGACAATCTTTAGAAGACCTATGACAAACTAAAACTAAAAGCAAAGCCAGCAGCAGTGACAGTACAGAGCTGTCTCATGAGAAACAATAAAAACCAACTGCACCTTCATTATCCATTTGCTGGAATCTCTTATTGCTATTACAGCACAAGTTAATCACAATCCCTACCACAGTAATGCACTCTAGGTCTTTCCAGACAATTAGAATAGCTTTCTGTTGCAAGATGAACTGTTTTGAAGTTCGCATGGCTTCTAAGACTTAAACCCACAACATACAGTTCCCTCATTATGACTCCGTTCCAACAAAGAACTTCCTGAACAGTGTTTAGTGGTGGTGGAAATGCAATCTGGGGCCATAAAAAGATCTTCTGAATAGGGCCCAGGATGACTAGAGCAATAACTAAGTTGTATACCTCCTTACAGCTTGGCTGAAAGAATGCTCTGGAAATGACTTGCTCCCATCCAATGGAGCTGCAGGCTCTGCTTTTTTAAAGATATCCTCATTTTCAAGGGAAAACAAACATTGTTAGACATCTTGGTTCCTGACTTTCTGCTGGAGTCAAATCCATCTTTCATTCTTCATGGGCAGAGGAGGCTGCCCCAGCACTTGTGCTTTCATTACACCTTCACAGCAGCTGTGCTCAGCTGGAGCACACAGGATGTTCACAGCCACAGACAAAGAATATACTCACTTGAGCAGCCTGCCAATCTGGCTTGGCAAGGAGTGAAGTCCATTGCAGGAAATATTCAGCTCTGTCAGAGTAGAGAGCTCACACAGTGACACAGGAAACTCTCCCAGTCTGTTGTGAGACAGGTTCAGGCTCTTCAGCTGAGAAAACCTATTGGCAACAGTACCAGTTAATTCACAAATCTCCATGGCCTCACAGCAAAACCCTAGAACAGCAGTCACAAAGCACTGAAGCCTTTGTGCTCTGGAGACACAGCCAGCCAGCTCACTGGGGAGCTTCTGCACCAATTCCATCCTGACTTACTGATGTTTTGGATCTCAGTGGTAGCCCTGAAAGTGATCAAACACCATGGTTTTACGACAGAAACTGGTCACAGCTCCTGCCCTGACTCCTGACAGGCTTCACCTTAGTCACTAGGAGGAAGGAGTCACTCAGTTCAGAAAACTTACCGTCAAAGAATTGTTTACAGTAACAGTCTTCAGTTATGCAGCCTGGGAAAAGAGGAGCTGAAAACATGAACTGGAACTCTTCTGAGAATAAACCAGAAGAGGGGAACACCCTTTCCAAGCCTGGCATAACAGCAGCCTAGCAGAGCTTTGAAGGAGAAGACCAGGGAAGTGCTGACATCACATTGGGAAGCCCCAAGACCTGCATCCAGAGGTCCTTGGAAGAGATTCCACATCTGAAGTGCCACTTGCTAGGCAAATGTACCACAGGTACAGCCACACAAGTACTGACAGAGCCCTCAGTCACTACAGTCCCGTGGTTGCCTATTCCAGCTCCTTTTATCACCCTGCTAGGTCCAAAAAGAGAGAAGAAATTGAACATGGGCTGGGGTAATGTGCAAGAGGTTCTTCTGACAGGAGTTCCTACCTTTCTAAAGGAAACAGAAGTGTTTTTCCTCAAGTAATAACCTCCTCATCTCTAACTGGAACCATAACAAATTAATTAAGTGGGGAAATCAATATCATACTTTTATGATACGGTTGCAAATCCAATGTAATGTACCAGAGAAGGAAACAATGAGATAAACCTGGAGACTTGAACTTCTCATTAACTGGTTCAACTTCAACAATATTTAGGACAGTTCTCAGGTTGTGGAATGGGAAAATGCTTTCATGGAGTTGCTCTCTCTGGAGTTCTCCACTGGCTTTTTCTATGGCACCTGTCCTTAGCAGCAAGCAGCTCTTTCTCTGTCATGAGCAGTGTGGGGAGCAGCTGCCCCAAGAGGCATAAAACACAAGAGCATCACCAGTGTTTAGAATTCATCCTTCTGCAACACTATCAAAGCAAACACAACTCTGCATCAGCTAGCTAGGAGGCTGATAACAGACATGCAGATGTATGCACGTGCACCCTTTCTTCTCAGTGAGGGCCAAACCTGATAATGCTTTCCAGAAAAGGAAGATACCTGGGAGGGAGTATGCTACAGAACAAATCAGCCAGGAGACATAACAGAAGAGGTGGGGTTATTTAACCTCCTTTGGTTAACATCTGCCTTTTAGTTCATTGTTTCTGTGACAGCTCATTACAGTTACAGCTAAACAGACTGTTAGAGCTTCAAAGATTTCTTCAGAGTAAGAGATCTTTTGGGAGGAATTTCTTTGCTGCAAGGCTTGTCAGCCATTGGCACAGGCTGCCCAGGGAGGTGGCTGAGTCACCATCCCTGGAGGTGTTCAAGAGATGGGTGGATGTTGCATTGGGAGGCATCATTTAGTAAGTTGCTAGGGCTAGGACAAAGGCTCCACTGATCATCTTCAAGGTCTCTTCCAGCTGGAACTGTTCTATGATTCTATCTATTTGATCATTGCAAAAAAATCTGCTGTTGAGGAGTATCAGTCTCTAGGCACTGATAACACAAAGATTCTTCATCTGGGACTGTGAGCTGATGAACTCCTTGAATAGTTCTTAGCATGGCTAGGGTAGATATCAACAAACTAATCTTCCTCTAGATTTTTATGGTTTTCAGGGATTAATTTAACAGTATTTGTGTTAGACTCCTTCACTCCCTCAAGATGACAACATCATGCTTTCACACCATCACTCAACTGCTCCTCTCTTGAGAGCAGACCATGACAAGCTCCCAAAGCAAAGCTGGATTCTCACAGGCCCTCTGCCAAATCCAAATTCACATTCAGAACTTACCAAGCCAGATTTTGTCAGATCTGCACTTCTTCCTACAAACGCTTACCCACACAAGCAGCACTATGCTTCTCCTCACCTTTTATTTTACACCCCAGAATGGTCTCTGTTTAGCAAGCAGCCTTGTATTACTGCACCTTGTTCATACCAATGGCACACTGCTCCACATGGCTCATCTCAGATCTAACCTAGTACAAAGACTCTGTGGAAGGGAGTTCATGAGTACTGTGGACTGTTGGGAGCTTACGCCTGCCTGTGCTGTTCAGTTCTACTGCCCAGCCCCCTCGTTTGTTAGAGCTTCCTGAAGATCAACCTTTTTCCCACCCCCATGAGAGCTGGCAATACACTCCCCTGGCTCATCCTGCATACAGGTCAACAACTCCAAACACAAAAGGAAAAGAACTCTTTACAGACCTGCAAAGGGAGTCAAGGCTCCCTGCTCCACTTGATCTCATGAAGTTGTGTCGTAGGTTGAGGTAGATGATGTCTTGACTGTAGAAGAGGTGCTCAGGTACTTCCTCAAGGCTGTAGCATGACAGATCAACCATGCTAAGTCTCAAGGACACGATCTGAAAGAGGAGGAAGAGCTGCAGCTGTGCAACCATTTTTCTCTAGAATCTAACAGAAGGCCAAAGAATGCAAGCAGTAAATAGTGTGGAAGAACAGGAACCCCTTTGTCCATGGAGTATGAGTTCATGCCATTTGCTGCTATTGTCTCCACAAGGCTCCTGACAAGGATGCATATCTGGATACCAACCAGGACACACAAAGCCAGGCTCTGCATACCCAAGGGGAGCTGCCTCAGAGCTCAGACCATAAGAGAGCCAGCCTACTGGAGAAAGCCATGCCTGTGGTGGGGTAATGGCTGAGAAAACACAATCTCAGTGCCTTCCAAAGATGCAAGCAGCAACAGGAAGTAGATGACTTTTCAATTCAAGCCTTTAAGGTTTACAGAACCTCTGCTTGGCCTAGCTACTTCTGACTTTCTTTTGTTAGTTTGCTCAGGGTATAACATTGGAAACACAACATGCTCTGATGAAAAGGCTTCATAACTTATGGATTGGCAACATTTCATAAGGTCTTTGCAAATACCATATCTGCCTCATTTCAGATTTTATGACCTGCTTTTGTCTTGAACACATCTTGTATTTCACTGTATTGTATTTATAACTAAGAGGTCAAAGTGTGGCTCTGCATTAAGCTATCACCATCTAACTGTACTTTAATGTCTGAGCAAACTACACCTTCCTTGCTGACCTATGATCTCTGTCTCAACTCAAACTTATCAGGGCAGCCCCATGTCAGTCCTGGGCACAGTCTGAGGCAGATTCAAGCATGGCAATGGGTGCAACCTACAGGCATCTGTGGTTGTAAAGTCCATCATTTCCCAGTGGCCTGTGACTAGCTGCTCTTGAGAGGTGCAGCAGGGGTGGAAGAACTGCAGAACTGCTATTCAGAGTTGTTGCACCAAGTGAGAAGAGAAGGCTAATAAACCTCCATAGACCTGAGCACATAAGAAATGGAGAAGGCTGGCAAGTGTCCTGGGTACTTTCTCCAGCATCCCAGCTTCACCTCTGCCTGCAGGCCAAGCCTACAAGCCCTTCCCAGCCCAGCCCCCAGCCCCTGCAGGGCCTCACCGTGGATGCCTGCCGGTGCCACCGCTGGCACTCGGCCTGTGTTCCAAAGGACACGTGGTATGTCTGAGCCTGGGCTCCAGCAGATGAGAAGGCCAGAGTGTGCTGGCGACGCTTCATCTCCTCCACCTGCAAAGGCACAAGGGGAAAGTCTGCCTGAACCCCAGCAATGACAGTGGAGCTGAAGACTGGGCTGAGGAATTACCACGACTGGTAACATCACATTCTGCTGAAAGCACAGCTGTAAAGTTATTGGAGAGGAACACAGAAGTAAATCCTTCTTAACGTCTTTCTGCTGAAGTAGGTCCAAGAAGCAGCAATTTGGAAGAGTGCCCATTCACAACACTGGCTACTGATGTGCAAACAGAACCAGTGTCTGTTTCAGTAGCCTTAAGACTACCAGCTAAGCAAAGCAAGTAGAAAGGGTTGTACAACCCTCTGCACATGTTAATGCAGTAATTTGTTACAAAAGCCTAGATTAATCTCTTGTGGATAATATCCACCATCATAATCCCTTCTTCCTTTCTAAGCCACAGAAAGCTAACCAAAGAAAGTCTTACCTTCCCTCCAACCAGAGGCAAGATGTGCATCTTGCCTGTGTGGCTGTCTTTCACAGAGGACACAATGAGGCAGGTGCCACAGAGGATCACCAGGCGCTCTGCCCACTTGTGCAGCTGAGTCTTGCCTTTGCGCACGCTGTAGACTCCGGAGAGCAGGATGCGATCCAGCTGCTCCACCTGGCATGGCTTCTCTGCAGAAAGAGGGGACAGCAGCAGTCACCTCCCACTTGTTCTTCATTCTCAGCTCTGAGTACAAATACCAACACAGCTGTAACATGCAAAACTAGGTATTGTAAAGAACAAGTCAAGCTGCACTTTCCAAACCAGAATCTCACGCAGAGAACAAGCAACTCCCTCACTGCAGTCTGATTAGCTCCATGGCATGCCTCTCACTGCAGGGCCCATGGCTGCCAGGTAGTGTGCTTTCATCTACAGCTAATTACAGACCTTAGCAAACTAACACACTTGCAAACATCCTTCATTCATATGCAATAGGAAAGCAACTTCAAACTCCTGTTGAGTCAGCTAAACTCACAGGAACCATCAAAGAAGTGACTTCTGCTGGGCTTTAAAGGAAGGTCTGGAAAAGAAGCTACAGAAGAAAGTTATTTCTCTGAAGATGATTCCAGCACTGACTGCCACAGCTGTGCTGTGTGCACTGCTAGCTATCACTCTAACCAGCAAGGTAGAGTTCTACTCCAGCCTTCTGATCCACATACACTTACTTTTAGGTAATCCTATCTCCTTATCTCCCTTTATTATTCTTTTTTCCAAGATAATGAGAAATCTCCCAGATGCTTCTCAAGATTCTGCCACTGTTTCTACTCTCTTACTGGCTAGGGAAATTTTCCAAATAGCCACCTAACTGAACAGTTCAAAGAAGAGGATTCAGTCTGACCTGAGTGGCCTGTGAGTTTCAGGTGTTAAGACTCCTCATATTAAATTTATATTTTGTTTTATCCTAAATAATACCTAAGAGATCCTGGCAACAGGTCCTCTGCTTTACTTAGGAAAATAACCTTTTTCTTTGAAGTTGCTACTGACATGCTGCTTCTGTCTTGAACTGTTCTGCAAGTGCCCTGATATCCATAAGCAACACGAACCTGCAGATGTCTATATTCCTGCCTCTCCCAAAGACAGAGAGAGGAACTGCCAGACAACAACAAAGCCTCTAGTTAGAGGTGCTGGAATAATATTCTCCCTACTGGTTCTGCATGCCCCACTTCCAGACACAAGCCACACTCCACACTGTTATTAGGAGCAATGAAATGCAATCAGTTTCCAATTGCAGCCTGCATTACTATTAACCAGCTGGCACTTTCCCTCTCTATTTACAAGGTTGTGGAAATCTTTAACCAAGACTTTTCCTGTCCATATCCATATACCCAGAATGAACTGCAGTAAGTTTCTGATTCCACTAGGAGCTCCAAGGCATTTGTTGTAACACTGGAAGCTAAAGACAACAGAGCAGTCTTGTGCAGAGTTTCTGTGGAGTTGTCTGCTCTCAAGCCGTGGACAGGACAGAGAGAACCACAGAATTGTGGGGTTTTCCATCAATCTTGGAAACTCACTGTTTTAAGAAATGCTTACTGGCACTTTGGGTCTTTGATGTAGCCATCTGTAAGCCAAACAGTTCAGTGACTTGGGCTTCAGTGGACTTCCACCTCACAGCCAAAGCTACAGGGACAGCCTGCACACCGAGTTTCTTACCGCTGTAGAAGCGAATCATGCAGCTGAGATCAGAGTTTGCTGCCTCCTCCTGCATTCTGACAGGATCATCAAAACCCAACCCAGCCAAGTAGTCATACACAATCTGAAGGGGTTTTTCTGTGGGCTCCAGCCTCCTGTCAAAACAAGAAAGATTACAGCCACTGGACCTTGACTTGTGACCTATTCTTTAAACAGATGTTTATGAATCATAAGACTAACCCTTTCAAACTCCTGTGTCGAGATAAGGCTCATTTTGTACTCTGTTTGGTACTGTGTTCCAGATAATGCTGTATGCTAAGCTCTAGACCAACCTGTTGCACTGAATTCCCTCCCTCTGTGCCCTCCTGAGCTGTTACCTGTCATGTGGCCACAGATTATTAACAGAGTAGTGCAAGTTCACCCTTCTTCATTCAGACATACACTAAACCCCTCACCAAACAAAACCTGCTCATACTGACTGAGTTTCCAATTTGTAAAGCATCAGCCAACGAGTTTTATTGTTTTGTGCACTGCTTTCCTACCAATGACATCAGGACATGGAACCACGGAATGGTTTGGGAGGGAAGGTCATCTAGTTCCATCTCCCTGCAGTCAGCAGGGACATCTTCAACTAGATCAGGTTGCTCAGAGCCTTGTCCAGCCCCACACACTGCAACAAATGACTAATGCCTTTGGTGACCAAGCTGGAGATTGCAAAGCAGCAAGATCAAGTTGGTTCGGCGAGACCTGTTCTCTGCTCAACTGGGCTGACTTGCGTACATCACAGATACTGCATGTCTTAACAAGAGACACTGCTGCCTGCCTAAACCCTCCCACTTCTTCTCAGATGAGGAGCAAACCCATTTCTGATGATTTTAATGATTACACTGCAGTACTTCCACTACTGCTGACAGCTGTACAAGTGCTATTTTTCATGACCAAGGCAGGGCTGATCTCATACAACATGCCCCTGGCCATCCAGACCTCCTCTGTAGGCAACAGCACACACTTCAAGAGGTCAAATGACCTCAGGAATTCCAAGCACATACATTGCAACTCTGTCACTTCACACACAGGAACTCAAGATCAGAAACAGGATTACTCTCAAAGTAATGGTCCAAAACAACCAAGTTTCTAGCCTGAAAATACAGAGTAGTTAATATGCAGCTGATCCAGAAAACTACTTCTTACTGCACAAGGTCTGCTAAGCCTGATTAGGGCAACGCTGCTCCCTCTCTTTTGTTTTACAGGGAAATGCATCAACTTACCAGCCAGAAGGCTGTGTATGAAACAACCCCCTCCCTCTGGCTTCAGAAACTCTATATTAGAGCCTCTGCTAACTATGTCAGGCCTTACAGACTCAGTCCCTAGACAGCCCTAAAGAGAATCAGGAAGTTACTGGCAAATTTCAGTCTGTAAACAGGCTTTGTTTAAAAGACAAAGGAGGAAAACTCTGATTTGTATCTTCAAATCCACCCAAAGCAAGGCTCCCTGAGAGCTGGTTTGCTTGAAAATCTGTTCTCATTCCTTCCCTGAATGGACTAGTAGGATTTAGATTTTAGTTTATGAAGTATCAACTGCCCTAACCATCAGAAAACATTGTTTACCCATATACCAGTGCCTGCCACTGGTCACAATTTTGGCTTATTTTCAGAAGTTATCCTAATTTCATGAGACTTCTAACATGACCAAAAGCAAAGTCAGAGAGAACAGTTTATGTACTACCCATACAGTCCAAAACTCAGACATGAGAATAACAACCATGCATCACTTTAAAGTTCAAGGTGCCATCAGGTGACTGTCAGCAATGCACGTGCCACTGCTGCTGCTGCAAAACATCTGGAGTTTTCTTTCTGCTCCTTCCTTAAACCAGAGAAGCACAGGAAAGCACACAGCAGCCAGTGTGCTTTAATGCAAACTCAGACACATTTCAGCAGAAAGCACAATCCCTCCCCTTCTCACCCTGTTCACCTCAGGTACCCAAACCAGGTGCCAGGACACACAGGTATGACACAGACAGTTTATGCCATGCTCCAAACTATCTGTAGTAGCATTTCTGATGAAAACAAATTGTGAAAGCCAAATTCACCTCAACTTTTCAAAACAAATTGAATCTCCAGGAGCTTAAGGTACATAATTGTCCTTGTTTAAGTTGGCACCATCTAAGTTCGCTTGCCACTGGCTGAAAGACAAAAGGCTTGACAAGAAGTTAAGCCTTCTGAATTCCTGAAGTTGTCTGCAGAACTCCACAAACTGTTCAAAGCTCACTACCTAGCAAAAGAGTTTACAGAAAAACCTGCAGCTGAGAAGCCACAGGCAGGCAGGATGCAATGACTGAGCCCTCTGCAGACAGAAGTGTGGCTTGGGGTCACAGCTCTCCAGTGTGAAGCCCTGCTGGGAAGGGTGTTTGAGTGCCAGCCTGCAGCTGAGCTGTGAGCTAACAGGTCTGTCAGCCAGGCAGCACTGCGCAGAGTCCAGGCCTCCAGCTCCTGACACTCATGGGTCCAGCACAGGCCAAGTAAAGCACTGAACAAACCAGCAGGTACCTGCAGACCCTATTCAAACCAGGAAAGGGAGCAATTCTCTGAAAGCCCAAGGAGATGTTCTGGAGACCTGACTGAATGCATCACTGGTCCAAATTCTTACAGGAGCCATGCGATGCACTAACAAAATCCAGGACAGGACAGGAAAGGGAGAACCAAATCCAGTAACTGGAACAGCAGTTTCTGTATGGAATGTCCTTACTAGCATGACCAAGGCTGATGTGTTCCACAGGCAACAGTTAAAGCCTGAGACAGCAAAAGATGCTTTGCCTTTGAGAGAGAGCAATGTGGTGTGAAACCCAAACTGGCACATGATCAGATCAGAAATGCAAACTCCTCTTGTTGCCAGTGCAACACACTGAGTGCTGCACACAAGGGAACAGCCTGGCTGCCACGGCAGCCCACGACAGCCACAGCAGGACCACATACCATGTACTGGACACTCCTGTTAGACAGAGAAGCAGCTCCAGCAAGAGAAGGTGCAAAGGGAAGGAAACAGAAAAGTTCCACAGCTCCTGCTGCAGGCAGAGCTCCTCTTGATAAGCAGTCAAGTTCTCAAATCTTTGTAGTTGGAATTAGTGTGACAGGTGCCCAGGCCAAAGAGGATATCATTTCTGTTCCTGTTTAATCCCACCCTCTTGAAGAACGTACCACTTCTGGATACAAAAGGAGGCTAATGTAAGTACAGATTGTGGCTAGGAGAACTCTAAAAGTCCTTGAGGTGCACTGGGGACAAAAAAGGAAAGTTCTGCACAGGCTTGAAAAGGAAATGCAGAATGATCATGAGGACCCCACTGAATGTTTAAAGTGAACACACAAAAAGGTTTGTCATTCTTACATTCGCTGTCCTGCTTTTAGTCTGAGTCAGATGCCAAATCAACCTCTGCCATACTCACCTTCTGAAAGAAGTCACCTACTGATACTAAAAGGGTGAATAAAAGGGTGAAGAATTCAGAAGCTGTTTTGGCCTCTGTTCTCTGTATTGCTTAGACATGAATTAAGGAGACTACAGCAATATTCCCCCTCCCGCCCTGAGAACAGAAGTGGCAACTTCATAACTGAATTCTAAGTCCAGAAGAACCAATGCAAAATCTGCATCCTAAAGGAGTCCATGATACCACCACAGCATAAAGTTAATGCATATTAAAGCCTGAGCTGTCTATTTTCAGCTTAAATCAACTGCTAGCATAAAACATGCAATCTGATGCTTCAGCCTTCTTTATATAACCCTTACCATACCATCTTTCTACCTTTAATTATTTATCTAGCAACTCTTCTTAGCAAAAAAAATCACCAAGACACAAATATTATATGACATAACTGTGGAAATACCTTACATGTTTCACTGACTCCGAGTAACTGCAGTCTCTTAAACAGATTAAGCTCTCCAGACTCTACAACATCCATACTATAGAATGTAACAGAGGTGTACATGAATACCTCTACCTACAAAATGAGGACTTACTTCTGGTTGGAGCACTACCCAAACCCTCCCAGCTAAAACACCCATTGTTTAGCTAAGAGATGTGCACCACCACTTCATTTTTATGAACTGCATTACTCAAGGCTGTACCTAACTGCTACCAACCACCTGTCTGTCCTACCTCTGCCTGCTAACAGATGCAGGCACACAGGGAACTGAGCCAGCCTACAGCAAACACTTCTCAGCCAGATCCATCCTTTCTCAGCCCTCACCTGACCAGGTCTCCATGAAGTTGCAAGAAGAGGTCCTTCCTCCCTCCTCCATCGCAGATCTCGGACGCTGCGGTGTCCACTGTGCAGAGGACCAAGCGCAAGTCTGCAGAAGCAGCAGCTGCACAATCTCCTCCGTGAACATACACGCAGCCCCGTCCGACGTCCTCCTTCAGCCAGTCCCTCTCACGGGAACCATACCGACTCCTGTTCAAGCAGCTCCTGCTCCCGTTGCGCTTCGCGTTTCTCTGCAAGGCAGCCCAAAGCAGAGCGTCAGCGGCTGTCTCTGCCTCTGGCAGTTGCTGCTGCTGCTGCCCTCCTCCTTCTCCCTCGAAGGCCGCGGCTGACCGCTCCGACCTGGCCCCACAGGCAGCCCCTCTGCACAGGCCGCAAGCGCGGCCAGGCCCGGGCAGTCCCGCTCCGCTCCGGCGCCGCTGCACAGCGGGAGCCCCACGGGCACCTGNAGCGCGCGGGCCTTCACCGCCCCCGAGGCCGCGAGGGCCCGGCCCCGCCGCGGCTGCTCCGTAGCGAGTGACCTGCGGCCCCGCGGGGACGGTGAAAGGTAGCGTCCCGGTGAGCGCAGGCCGTGCACGGCTACAGCGGCTCAGCCCTCTCCCGAGAGCAGGAACGTTCAGCACTGTCGGAAGGCGAAGCTCCCGAGCAGCCTGTTCACCTAGCTTCATTAGTGCCAGTTACAAAGCTGCTGCTTGCGAAGCGTGAGGCGTGAACTGCTCCCGAACCAGACGAGGAAAGAGGAAAAAGCTTACCGTGTCGTCCCAAAGTGTCCATCACACGATTTCCATCGCTCACCTGCTACCAGCAGCCTCCCAAAGCTGAACAGCTGAGTACCTGAACATCACCTTCCTCCCTCCCTGTCAAGTGTCTCAGCTAGTGCCTCTAATCGTGACCATCATCCCTGTCCAGTGCCCAGAGTTGGGTTAATGCTTTACAACAACTACTGTTCCTACTGGAACACGATCAAGAACATCAAAAAAAACCCAGAAGCCTCCTTCCCACCTTTCCCATGATCACCAAAGTTCCAAACTTTAACATGCTTTAGCCTCTCACCATCATATCTCTTTCTTGCTACACTAATTCCTGGTCTAATTTAATTAAGTCCAGTCATGCCTTCCAAATTCTCACCCTTGGTATTCTTATTGCACCAAACACTTGCAGTTCTATTAGATGTTTCATTTCCTACCTCCTCCTGCTCCAGCTGAGCAGTCTGTGCAGCTCTGTGCTCTGCTCCTGGGCACATGCAGATGTGCACACCATTGCCCACGCACAGCAGGAACACTGAGGAACAGCTTCCCAGGGCTCAGGTCCAGGATGACTATTCCCTGCCACACAAACTGGCCCTTTTCTGATACCATTTCTGAATTCTCCTCAGCAAAGTTCAATGTGCTCCCTGGCACTTTGTGTTAATTGTCATTAAATCAAGGCAGTCGGGGGAAGGTGACCTACTACTTAACACTTCCAGACTACATACGCAAGCCATCAACAGTTTAAATCAGATTTTTGTATTGCCTTTTCTCTAGGGAAAGGCACAATTACAACACATTTCTAGCTCCAGCTTTGTAGCTCAGTAACTACTCATCCTCAAGAGAATTCCCATGAAGGAAGGACACGTGGCAATCCAGAGATTGTACTCTGCAGAGGGAAGTGCACTGGTGTGTTGGACAATGTTCCTGTAACTGGAAAACGCAAGGAAGAACCTTACAGCAGGCATGAGAATTGCGGGAATGGACAGTGAGATTACAGCAATCCTTGTCCTGGAGACAGAAAGGGCACAAGAAGAGGATTTTTAATCAGCAAGGGAATCCCAACTCACTCCAAGGGCACTAGGGAAAAAGAATTCCTGGTGTTCTGATCTCATCACACCTTTCTAGCACCTGGACAAGTCCTGCTGCTAGCAACAGACAAGCTCTGTGAGGGGGATAGCTGACAAGAACCATTTGAGCCTTTTTCAGTTGTCTACTCCTCCTGCTTTCCAAAGCTTCCCAGACAGTTTTCCAAATCCTGCCCTTGTCGGTTATTCCACACCACCTGGCCTTGCCATGGCCAAAAGCTAAGGATCAGTAAGTCCTATCCCACCGTACTGGCAAAAAGCAACAAGGCACAGTTTTAAATCATTGAATATTGACTCATTTTATTAGTCACTTCATAATTTGTTTCAACCAAAAGACAATACACACAGCAGAAGTCTAATGCATCCCATGGAAATGTTTACACCCTTATGCTCCTCACTCACCTAGGACTCAGCAGGGATTGAAATCTTTCACATCTCAAAAACAGGTCTGCAGCAGCTAGGATGCCACTCTCCCTGTCCAAGGGTATGGTTTCACTTCAGATTTGGTTGGGTTTGGGGTGTTTTTTTTACTGTAACTGTCAAAGGATGGGACAGGCTTCTATGTAAAATGTAAATTACACCGTCAGGAAAGAAAAAGGAATATACAGGAACAGAGTGAAAGTTCAGAGGGAAGCAGCCCAGCAGCTCCTTCCCTCACAGCTCCCAAGTAGAAAATGAACACACAGAAAGCACACCAGCAGATCAAAAATAAAACAAATCCATTCTTGCTGCTCCCTTCTGCAGCTAGTCCCAGCCACAGGGAAGGCACCAAGTCACCTTTCCCAGCTATTTCAGCATCTTCTGAGTTATAGATCCAAGGTACTACATAGGTGGCAGTCCCCTCACTGCTATTGCTTCAAAAGGTTGTTCAAGGCCATGTTTTGTCCCATCAAAACCTGGACAAAGTCAAATCTTAGGACCCTCCCATGTCTCCTCTCCCTTCAGGCCCATTATGGCCTCTATTTTGTCATGTTTGTCTCAAAATACATTCACTTGAAAAACAGACATTCCATCTCTTCCAGCTCCCAAGTCTCCAATGCAGGCATTAGTGAGATCAGCCATGGAGTCTGTGTCTCCATCCCTTGCTATTCCCCCCCACTGCAGCAAAGAAAATCTTGACCAGACCTGTAAGAACTGTGTTCAGCTGGAGAAGACAGACTCACCCTGTCCTCAGTGCCTCAGATGTGGACACAGGAGTACTCTCCAGTGAGGAAACAAAGCAGCAGCACAGAGCTTAAGAGATGCACTTCAGCACCAGGAGCAAGCCATGGGACCTGGCACTGCAGAGATGGCAACGTGTGAGACCTGACCTTCCCTCTGGTGTGCTGTTAGTGCCCCATCCCTTGGGCACGGAAGGGAAGGAGCTCCAAGGGCAACAGGAATGTTCAGCAGCTCCTCAGGAGTACTTCCTAGTCAAGGGATGGCTTCAGGGAAAGTGCATTCAGGCACTTGCACAGCCTCCTTTTGCTCAACTCAGGAATACATGGCAAGTGCTTATTTCCCCAGACAGAAACACTGCTCAGGGGTAGCTGAAGGAGGCAAGAACATGGTAGGAGTTTACCAGCTTAACAGACTGAGACCAACAACAAAACCCAGTTGCTCCAGGGGACAGAAAAAGTGCAAGAAGAGAGACAAGAGAAGCTGTTCCCAGCTATGCTGCAAACTGGCCAGCTGAGAGACCATCTAACCTCTCTCTCTCCCCGTCTCACCTCCGGCACCAGTGCTTCTTCTCAGCACAAAAGAAGGCTGAGGTGTGCCCAGGGGTCCATGCACAACTCTGTGAGAACAGAAGAGCTCACGGGGAGTTCAGGAACTAAGGCAAAGACTCACCACTACCTCTGTGTCTGAGACACCCTCAGAGCTCACTGGGATCTATATGGAGTCTGAGCTACTGTGGTGGTGAACAGTCACGACTGCAGTGAAAGCAAAGGTAAACCCTCAGCACCTGAAAACAGATACTGCCTCAGCCACTTCCTGCAAGACTGCCTGCTTTGTGCTGAGCGTGCTCCTAGCTGAAGCACAGCATCCATCTCACCACTGACAGCCAAGGAATCATTCTGCCACAACTCACAATTACTTCTAAGGAAATCACATATTCTTCTAGATTCTATAACCTCATGCTGATGCCAGTTCCAGTTCTAACTCGAAGGCCCAAACCTGTTTAATCAGTAAGGCAGCAAAATTGCCCTCCAAGGGAAGCTAAACTTATTCCACTACACAGACCAGCACTTCAGTCAGCAACAAGCAGTCCATTTCACTACTGAACGCAGTTCAAATCAAAGCAAACTGAATAACCTTTAGCGGCTCCTGCTCCCAACTCAAGGGCAGAACAGGCACTCCATTTGCCTTAAGTACACTGTGCATCACTTTTGCAATGTTTTTGGCAAGGACTGGAGCCTAGGGTTAGCACTTGTGCAGATGCAAGAAGCTGTGTTTAAGTTTGCCATCAGAACACTGAGTGACCAGCATCCAGAAAGCCCTGGAACAGCAATACAGCAGATGTGCCAGCGCCCTCTCCCGGAAAGCACTGGGCTGCAAGCTGAAGTACCTTCAGCCTACCAGCCCACTGATGGAGGGAGATCTAAGATACATCCTCCCGCCTTTTCCCGGGGAGTGCTGGACACAGGAACATTCTGTCCCTGTGCTTCATGCCCTGTGCATTGCCTCCCAGGAGGTCACACTCTGCAGCACCTGGACAGCAGTGCACACTAGGGAGCATAACTGAGCACAGCTTTCTGCAAGCTCAGGAGTGCACTGCACCTCACACCTCTGGACCCAAACAGCCCAGGGACTGGCTTCACTCAAAGAACAGTTCAGCTACTTCCAGCTGGACCCTCAACTACCACATCTCTGGAAGAGGAGAAAACTACAAGGGTCAGTTAAGTAAGAGAATGGGAAAGGTCTCTTTAAACCGCATGGTCTTTATTTCAGTGCCAATATTACAGATACAACACAAATATCCCAGTCAGAAGTAACTCAAATGGAATCCAGGGGATCTACAACAGGCTCTGGAAATCAAACTGGGGAGAAGGTCTGGAATAACTGGGGAGAGCAACTCTGCAGCATAGTCTCCAACGAGTCTCCCAGCAGAAGGAACAGAGAGCCCTTGCTCAAAGACAGACCTACAAAACTGGGCTTGCCTTTTCTACCCAGAAACCACAACTAGTGGGTTAAAAGACTTTGAAATAGTCTGTGGTAGAAAAGCAGCTGCTCCTTGATCTCTACATCGCTCATACATTCCTGCACTTTCTGGGGAAGCTACAGAAGACTGTCTGTGGATCTGCACAGATGTAGCAATTGATGGAAAGAAAGAAAATTCAAGTGTAAAGGTCTTAATTTCCAAGTACAGCACCAAAGCAATTTCATCAGCTCTCACCAGCACCTCTTCTCCTGCACTGTTCCAGGCTTGCAGATGGAGTCCCAAGGCCTATCTTGCTCTTGGTATGTATCACATAGCTAGGAGTGGGAGTATATAATGCACTGAACAGGCCCTAAGAAGCCTCCAGCCCCTTCAGACATAAGGGATACAAGAAGAAAGAGGCAGGGCAGCCTGACCTTCCCCAATTCCCAGTCTGAGCCTCAGATGAAAGTGCCTGAAGGAATCCAGCTAGTAATGAATGACAACACGCCTTGCCCACCCCGGGGGAAAAAAACAGCAGACAGAAGGGGCAGCTGGTCACTTGCTGCAGAGAGAAGAAAGTTTCCCTGCTAGAAATGCCAGACTTCTCTTCCAACCAGGCTGTGTTTCTTTGTGGGGCAGGAGGGGAGGGAGGGGATGAGGGAATGTTGCTTCTGGCTGTGAATGCACGTGTGAGGGAGTGCACAGTAGCCTCCACAAGCCACTAGCCTCATCAGCAGAGGAGAGATTAGTCTTAACAGATATGCTTCAGAGTCAGCAATCACTTCAGGAAAATTCCTCCTCATCAGCAGGTCTCATCTGTTCCCCATGCCCATGGTGCAGTTTAGGGGATTGCCAAAGATCACAACCTTCTTTCCCAGAGTTCTTTTGATTGGGTGGGGTGAGAGTAAGAATGGTGCCAGAGCCTCACTGCCAAGACTGAGGGGGGAAGTTGTTGACTTCTGCTAGATCCTGCATTGCTGAGCCCTTGTGGTTATATGTCAGCTTGATCCGCATACGCAGCTGTTGCTGTAAGACAAGAGGGGAAACCAAACAACAGACATCAACCCCACCAGGGTCAGCAAGTCCCCACGGCCAGCTCCCCTCCCTCACCCCAGCAACACAAGGCAGACCTTTCCTGACCCAGGCAAACCTGCTTCAGCAGGGCACCTGCACTGGATGATCCCCAGAGGTCCCTTCCAGCCCCCACCATGCTGGGATCCTGGGATTCCTCACCCCAGGAGCTTGCTGGAAGGATGTTGCAGGGTAAGCTGTGACACTGCAGATGAATGCTTCATCTGGTAGGACACTGATTGGTCACTGTAGTTCTCAGAGAAGCCACAGCACAGCTTCTGCTCACATCTCTCTCTGCACTGTCCCTGCTTTCACAAGCACTGAGGTCCTTAAAGACAAATAACTGCCTTGAAATCCCAGTTAACAATGCAAGCAAGCAGGAGACAGACCCAGGCTCTGGTGCTCTGCACTCAGGCTCACAGAGAGAGGTCTAACTCCCTATACCAGCTGTGGACTCAAAGCAGTGCTCTGGAGACTTCAGGCATTGCATAGCTCAGTAGCACTGTGAAGGAAACAGACCAAGAAAGACTGGAAACAGTCTTCGAGGACATTTCCTCCTGCTGGGAGTAAATGGTGAACTAGCTCACAAGTTACTCTACCCTCCATCATTTGGCTGGCTTCCGGACACTCAGTGACCCTCAAAAATAGCCACACAGGATGCCCCAGCCAGGCTCCCTCTTCTCCTCACTCTAAAAAGCTGTTTCCCAAAATCCCTCAACGGAAAAGCAAAGAAGTTGGCTATTTCTGGCTCTTTTCCCCATCACTACAGGGAATTATGCAGAAGGGATAGCAGAGGGGGCAAAGGAGGACAAGGAGTGCCCCCTCCAGCCTCAGGATAAAGAGGATATATATATATATACATAAATAAAATACAGTCAGTGTCAGGTTTTGTTAGAGTTGCTGTTTTGGGAAGCTGTCCCTCAGTTTCAATCCAAGGAGAGGCCATGTCCAGCTGAACAGGCTTTTTCACAACAGGGACAGGACAAACAGCCACCTCCTGAACAGCAAAGCTGTCCCAGGGTCTCCTCCCTGAGCGCATTCCAGGGAACTACAGCAGCTCAGGGACAGGGCTCTGGCAAAGCTCTGCTGCCAGGCAGTAGCAAGCTAAAGGACAAATGCTTGAGGTGTAAGGGTTACAGAGCAGTGGGCAAGAGCAGAGGACAGTAAAACACCATCTTGCACCTCTGTATCCAACAAGAGAGCATCCCACTACCTAGCTGTGCCTCACCTGAGGGCTCCCAGCTGAGGGGAATACACTGAGACTTCTGGCACCTTACAGGAAAACTCCTAAGCCTTCTCAAGCTCGGAAAATAACTTTTAAGGTGATCTTTGAAAGGTTCTTCACAGCACCAGAGAAATTTGTATCAGATAAAACCAAGACCAAGAGAATAATTACTTTTGTGCCTTAACACAGACAGAGGGGAGCACACCAGGTGGAGATAAGGGGAGATGCATGGAAGCCACAGCCACCACAGACCAGGGAGACAGCCATCTCAGTGCAGCCTTGGGCTGAGAGCTGAGAACTTGCCTAACTGGCACACCAGTCTGGCAGCAACACGTAACATCTAGAGCAGTATCTGTTAACCTGTGTACAAAACTGATGATGTCTTCAGTTCTTAAAGATCTTCAAGATCTCAAGGGTGGCCCACAAAGGAAGATGTGTGACCTCATTTTACTGGTTTTCTTTCTGATGCCACCTGAATTCTTGCAAAGCCTCTTAAGGAGGAGATGTGGGCCACAGCCCTCCCACTCCTCAGACTTGAGGCCTGTCTTTGAAGGCTGTAAAGCAAGTGGGATCATGACTAAATCACATCTAAGGATTCTTTCCACCAGCAGTTGAAAACTACACTCATCACACTAAAAACAAATGACACTACTTGAAAAAACAGACAATTTTGTTAAGATTATGGATCAAGCTATTTTTAGTGTAAAAACCATTTCAAGTAATTCTGCAGACAATAAGGATGAATATTGAATATATTCATGTGGCAAGAGGTTTGCCTTTCAGGCATCACTTTCACAACACATACAAACACAGGTTGAACTCCTCTAGAAAGGCCAACAGAACCTTGTTTCATAACCATTCCAATGCAAAAGACATGCATGAATTCAACAGGAGCACAGCTGCCAATCTGCTGTAGCTGTACAACCAAAGAGAAGGCCAAACCTCCTTTTTCGTAGCTTTTTTCTCACCCTAACTAAAATGTTTGTCACTAAACACACATCATTCACTCCCTGTCCACATCAGAGCTGCATCCCTGACTGACTGCCACTCAATGTATGGCTCTCAGGAACTATCTTTAATAGCTGTTCTCTGAATCACTCACCTTTTGTGGGTTCAGGACTTTAATGACCTGTGTGATGGTCCCCGAGTTAAAGGCAGGGATGACACTGCTGCTGGGAGACAGGAGCTGCAGCTGGAATGTCTGAAGAAAGACAAGGAGAAAACAGTGGGATGCTTAGTCAAGTGAGAACATGAAGTGATTTGTTTGCCCTGAGAGAAAGCAAGGAAAATGAAGAGTTCAGTTTCTGGCCCTGAATAACCAGCTTCTCAATTCCCTATCTACAAAGAACAAAATGCTCCCTGGCCCAGCTGCTGTTCACACAGCTAAGGTCCAGGCAGCATAAGTGGCAGGGGTGAGGGCTTACTGCAGTGTCCCCAGAGCAGCAGGGAGGCACTCCTGCCTGTGCCCCATGCAGAGAACAGTCCAGACTGCTCAGCACACCTCTAATTCCAGGAGGCCCATGCCCTCCCCAATTCCCTCCTGTGGCAGATAGGAACCCTATCTGAATTCAATTCAGAGCACTACTGATTTCTAAAAGTGAAGCTCCCAGAAGGCAATATTTTCCCCAAATATGAAGAACATTCCAGTCACACTCTGCTCTCCCAAAATCTAGCTAATATTTGCCTCCTGTATGTTGTGCTGAGCTGAGTTCAAAGGGAGACAATGACACTGCTTCAAGATGACTGTCACTGATAACCATGTGGGGACTCACTCCAACTCTTACAAGCAGCCAATAGCTTCAAAATATTTTTCCATGTATTCATAGCTGCAAAGAACATGGTGTATTTCTCAGAAACTAAGAATAAAGGGAAAGATTGGCATCTTCACTAGTTTTTTTACCCAACATTTTTCTCATGTGGCTTAGCAACTCTCCTAGAGAGTGAGGATTTTAAACCAAGATTTTGTTCAAGCAGAAGTCCAATCTGATAAGGAAGCAGTGCTCTATCAGAGATAACACCTGCTTTCAGACTAGAAAGAGATGACCAAAGTGAGCACTAAGAGCACCAGTAAACAACTCTCAGCCTGGCCTGCAAGTTTCTGTCTGCAGGAAAGCCCTGACAGAAGCATTTGCAGCTGCCCTGAGTGGCTCTACCTTTGGTACTGCAGCCTGGAACACAAAGTCTGTCATGTCCAGCTCTGTGCTGTTGGAGGCCTGTATCGTGATGACAGTGACACTGGGGTTGGTGTTTGACCTCTCAAAGGTGAAGTCAATCTTCAGCCCATTCTTGTTGTATGCAGTAATTGAGGGGATTCCTGCAGAAAACAGAACACAGCAGACCTACAGAGTCTGGAGAGCACTCTCAGCATCACAGAGTGTCATTTACTTGGCCCTAGACCAAACACATCCCCTCCTCCTGCTTCAGGATCTGTGCCACACTCCACTTCCAGATCCCCTGGTGTCACTACCCCTTCTTTCCTCTTCTAGTTGGCTGCTGTGGCACCTTAGGCTGAGGATTGCCATGTCCCTAACCTGTAGCAATGTCATTGAAGAGAGGCTGTGACTGAAGTCCATCAAGCAGGAATGGAGGCTGTGCTATCTGGGCTGCAGGGACAGGTACTGGAGAACCTGCAAGAAATGTTGAAGCATTGTTACACAGCTGTCACCAAAGGAGGAGCAATTCCCTCCTCCTCCAGGATCAACTGCTGCACATCCATAGTTTTTGACATGACACTCTACAAATTATCTGGGGTGTCACCCTCCTCTTCTCTGCTTTCACTAACAAGGACTGGCTCCTCTTGAGCTAGCAGGCATTCAGATGGAACAAATTCCTCACATCTCCCAATCCTCTTTGGAAATGCTCACAGCATTCCCAGGCTGGAGTGTGAAATGCTCAAGTCTCACCAGCTAAGCATGCAGAGTCAACCTGAGACTCCCACCTGCATGCTAATATGGATCTTGGCAAGAGCAGCTGTGAAGCACTAGCCAGCTCCTCCTCCCACCCCAGGGCTGACTTTTAAGATGTGCAGCCTGCTCACCTGTTAGGTTGAGGTCTCCCAGGAGGTCCAGAAGCTCCCCACCAGCACAGGCTGGCTTGCTTGTAAGTGCAGTGGGGATTACAGGTGTTATATCACTTCCCCCCAACAAGTCCAACAAATCATTTGCCTGGTAAGAGAGGGGATGTAAGTTACACATTCAACTTCCTGATCCTTTCCCTTGCAGATGTAATGGATTCTACTTGCTCTCCGACTGAAGACCAACAAAGCTGATGAGCAGTCAGAGAGGTTCTTAGTTTGGCTACGGTCCTGTGCCCTGTGAGACCTTGCTTCCAGGCTGTTGGGACCACAGAGCCTGTGCACACTGAGTCAGGCTGGGGCAGAGATGGCTCTGCCTCCTCCCATTCTTGCACTCCCCACAGCAACCTCTTGCACATCTTGTTCTGCCACTAGAGCTATCAGAGCAGAGAGATGATGCAACCACCAGCAGGCAGAACTAGCCATCAGAGGGGGGAGATGGTCTCAGCTTACTGCTGGCACTGGCTAGGAGTGTGGTCAGGCAGGCAGTGGAAACTTCTCCTAGCTCCATTTGCGTTACCTGGATAGCAGGCTGCAGTCCAGGGGGTGGAGGTTTGGTTTCCAGCACTGCTGGCTCTGTCTCCCCGTTGGTCTGTACAATCTCAGCAGGGCCATTGCTGGTGACTTTCTCCATTACTGGCATTCTCTCAAGCAGGGCTGGCCTGAAAGAAGCTGACATAGTTACACTGTGCCATCTTCCTGGATCCCAATCCAAACAGTCATTCAGGAGATGATACAGACAGGGCAAGCAGCTTTCTCCTGTTAGCTCCAGAGCAGAACTGTAAGGCTGCACTGTAAGATTCTGGGGTGGTCAGAAGCAACCCCTGGCATTCCGTGCCGCTGTAAATACATGAGCTGACAGCTGAAAGCCAAACAAGCCATCCTACCTCCTGCTTTCCCCTAGCACTTGGCACAGTTTCCACCATGGGGCTAGGATAACAAACCCAAGACACAGATGAAGGAACTGAGCTCTAGGGACTGCAGACATGGGACACTTGAGTGCTCTGCTCCACAGGCAGCTGAGTAAGAGTCAGCTCATTTGGCTTCTCTCTGCAGGAGGGACAAGCACTTAAAACAGGTGACAAGAGGGAAAAGCAAATCACCATGCTCTCATTCAGCCAAATCAAGTTTCCAAAGAGATTAAGCTCAGCCCTTGAGAGTGCCTCCTGCAATGACACAGAGACTGAAGAAGAGGCACAGGATCCAGAATCCTGACATCAAACAAACAATCTAGGAAAACCTGTACAGGGAGAACTAGTCTGGAACACAAGAAAGGCTACTACCCTTGCAGATCAAGCCACAAACCACTGCATGCAGTAGGGGCAAAGCCACACTGTCTGCATGCCCCTTGGACTGAAAAAGTGTCCCAGTGCCAATAAACCAAACAATGAGCCACATTTTTGACCATGAACAACGTCTAAATGAGTATAAATTATTAAACATTGACCTTCACACTATAACAAATACCAGAATGTACCAGGGGAAAAAAACTACAGGTGTTCTCTTGTCAAACTGAAGGAAGCTCACATGTGTTCTTCTGAAGTGCAGTGCTTCCCAGAACTATGAGAGCATATACTGTGATCCAAAGCCAGAGGAGAGCCAGACACTGCTCTCTGCAACGGTCAACTCAGGTCAAAAGCCTCTCAGGCTAGATTTTTCTCAACTCATTCACAAGGCTTCACACGAAGCCCTAGGCAGCTCACATGCCCATGCTCATTAACATGACTTCTCCAAGAACAATTTGAGTTGCTCCATGGATCCCACAGGAGGACAGAAAAGAGGAAGTCACAAGTATGCTGTGTCCCACACACAGTGAATAGAATGATGCCTATGGCAAAACCACCACTCAAGAGCCTTTGCAACAGGGTTTGGAGGCCCCTGTAAGCACAGGAAAGATTTAGTCCAGTAGCATTCATCTTCTCCCTGTCCTCTCCTTTAGACTCTAAAATGGATGCTCCTCCATCCAGTGGAATCTCACTGAAAGTTTAAAGGTGGAATAAATCTACTCCCCAGATCTCCTCCAGTCTTTTGATCCTCACTGAACAGTCTGTGGTGCTCCTATGCATCAACAATCCACCACTGCACACACAGATTGATGACTACTTTGCAAAGAATTACTGCTTAGTTATTCCAACAAAATGGGGCTTTAACTTTCTGATAGAGAGACAACCCCTTGAACAAAGCAATGAGGAAAGGGAACCTGCCAAGGGTGAAGTGTCAGGTGTTCAGCATGCTCACAAGTGGTAGGAGAGGCATGCTGAATGGTGCAGGCAAGCAGCATGCCTTTGCATGCAGACCTCCAGATCTCCACAGATACTACAGGAAGATACAGGGAATTCAAAAAGACATCCTGGAAAATTGGAAAGTATTAACAGTTGGAAGAACCATCTGGAGTTCAGAGCATAGCTCAGGAGGACAGTTCAGTGGATCTCTGCATGTTTATTGCAAAGGCATTTCAAGATCAGTATGAACCTAATAATAATATTTAAGATACCTGCAGACACTTACTCAGCTAGCAAATCTGACATTCAACACCTAGAAGTAAAAATTAGTCAAGTTCAAGCTCAAAAGCAGGGCAAATGTTTTGGCAGAGAAAGTCTCAGTTCTTAAACCACTCCCTAACCCTACAGGTAAGGGAGGGATTCTAGTTCCTCTGTAATCCTACCAAAACCACAAGAGAAAGCTCTCCAGGCAGCCAGTGTGGTGCACAGAGAGCAGAGCAGATGACAATGATCCTCTTTCAAACACAACTCCTCAGCACTTACCTCATGTGGTCATACTTCTTGAAGAGTGCATTGTACTCCACTGCCCTCTGCTGCAGCTCCACGTCGATGCTGCTGCCGTAGATGGAGACAACCTTCTTGATGCGGCTGAGGGGAGAGCACAGCAGGCTCAGCACAGCCAGGCAAAGGGCAGCATGGCTCAGGCAGGGGATGGGGTCTGGCCCTGTGTAACTCATTTCAAGCAGGCTGCTGTCTGCCTCAAGTGTCTAGGTCTGTCCCCCCACAACCCATCAGCAGGTGGTCAATATAGCCCCACAAGGTGTGTTATAAGGAAGCTCAACTACCCACACCACGGAGCCATCTGCAGGAGACAAGGCTATTTCTCTCTCCAATTATCCAAAAAATGAACTGGAAAGAACAGTTCACTCAGAGTAGGGACTTATCTTCCCCATAAAGGAGCTTTCAGGCAACAGCAAGACGGATTAAGTCCCTACACAGCAGAGGGCACCTACAGAGAAAACAGTGTGAATCGGCGGAGGTCTTCCACCTCAAGCAAAGGAGAACTGTAAAAGCCAACAAGCAGCAAGATGACTCTTGTAAACCATGGAAGCAGAACATGTCGAAGGAGTATTTCTGCTGAGGACAATGCATGTTTGCAACAAAGCCTTGTGCAGCACACCACCCAGAACTCACTTGACAGTGCAGGTGAACCTCGTGGAAAGCTTCATGATGGCAGTGAGAGCGTAGCCTCGTGTCACAGAGGCAGACATGTTGGAGATCAGGACACTTTCCAAGATATCAAGGACTTCATCCTCTGTCACCTGCAAAGTACAGAAAGGTTAGGCTGAGGCAGAGAGCAGCTTTGCAGCAAGCTTTCTAGGGCATACTGCAGAAACCTCTCTCTTGCTTAATGGCCATGCTGCATCTCCTCTGCAACTCTAAGTCTGCAGCACTATCTTTGGAGTGTATGAGACAGATGCAGCTATCTGGAGATCTTATGGCAGCACTTGTACAACACAGTTCCTGCTCCACACATTGAAGAGCAGGTTTATCACCAAATTACACAGCTAAGAGCCTAGCAGACAGCCTGCAAGCAAGGCTAGCACTGAAACCACAACACTGCCAATGGCAGTGGCACTTCTCAGTGCTTATGCAGCCTGGGCAAGGAGATTCCTCTGCAGGGTCCATCACCACCAGAGACACCAGTGCTAAATACCAGCTGCAAGCATTCCCCTCATGGCCAGCACAAAGCAGCTCCAGCCTCAGCTGGTACACAGCTGCTCTCTCCCAAGCTGTACCTGTATTGGTTCCTCCTCTTCACACTGACCAGACACCAGGAGATCTCCGTACTCTCCTATACACCAAGAGGCCACTTGTACCAGGGGCTGCTGTTAGAAGAAAAGTGAGATGTGTCAGAGATACATGGATGCCTGTATGACAAATCAAACCATCACTATCTCCCAGAGCAAGCTTGGCCCTCCTTCCAGCCAAGGAAGTCCTCCACAGCAGAAGAAACAAGAATATCTATTGGATCAAGAATTCCATGAGAGAATTAGAGAGCATGAAAAGAACATGCAGTTGCAGAAGAGACTCCTCCCCTGCACTCTGTCTCTTGGGGACAGACGGCATGATGCCGACTTACCTGGAGATGCTTAGTAAACATGCTTACTGCAGTAGAAGGAAACTGCAGCTGGCCACGTTGGTATTACCTGGGAGTAATCCCCAAGGATGGCTTTGTAGAGTCTCTGCACTGTGTAGGCATGCATCTCCACACTATTGGTTATTAGCTGGATCAGATTGGGCACAGCATCATCACGGACATAGCTTCCTGCCTGCAACAACAACTGCTGTTAGCTTTCCCCAGCTGAGTACAACCAGCAGCTGCTGATCTCCTGATGGGCATGGAAATAAAAACCAACCTCCCTGTCCCCAGATGCTTTATGACTGATTTTGAGCAGCAGCTCAGGGGGGAAAGCCTACTTTAAGGCCAGGAAAGTATGTGGGACAACACACAATCACACAGCTTTGGCACTGAAAGGAAGATGTCCAAAAGCTGTCCTGTTTAGGCACTGCTCTGGCACTGAGAGCAGAGCGTGCAAAACCAAGGAAATTAAGTGAACACAATTAGGTCAATTAAGTGAGAATCCGGCTAGCCAAAGACTGGGTTTGCATGGCAAGGCTTTGGCAGCAGAGGGGATACAGGGATGGTTTCTGTGAGAAGCTGCTAGAAGCCTCCCCCATGTCCAACACAGGCAATGCCAGCCAGCTCCAGCATGGAGCTGTCACTGGCCAAGGCTGAGCTCATCAGTGATGCTGGCAGTGCCTCTGGGATAACAGATTTAAGGGGGGAGGGAGGACAGAACCCACTACTCCAGCTCCACCTCTGCTATGATGCTTACAAAGAAATTCATGTGGGTAAAGAATAATAATTAAACCCAAAGAAGAGGAACCAGAAGGCTGTTGATAGTTTCACTGAAAAGCTTTGACAACCTCAACTTGCAATGACTCCATCCCCTTTCTCCTTGCAAGTGGCTTAAGGCTGTGCCCACTCCCCCTGACAGACTGTATACTGGAATGAGACAGCACAAGAGCTGTCCCAGCTTCGAAGCTAATGTGATTGCTGCAGTACAAACACTCTGACACTCCCTGTACTCTTGTAAGTTTCTGAAATCACACATTCCTTCTAAAAAACCACTCAGTCATGTTTCCTGAGTTTACACATTTCTGAGTGCTGCCCTAGGTCACTACCTTGCTGTAAGCACACTTCCTCTAGCTGCCTGCCCTTGCAGCCATCCCCAAGCTGGCTGTGAGCAAATTCCTACAGAACTGAAATGGGATGTAGCCACGGAAAAGAGAGGAAACTTCACTTACTGTTGTTAAGACTCTCATGATTGTGTCTATGTGCCAGCGTTTGGAAGGAGCGTACCTGGCAGAGTCAAGAGAACAGGTTAGAGCAGGAGCTGCTAGCCCTCAGCACCCAGCACCTCCCCAATGCACTCACTGCCTGCACCACTCTTGCCTGACAGGGGCACACCAACAAAACACACACAAAAAACCCCAAAACAAAACATCACACAACTCACATTCTTTGACTTTTTTTTGTCCTGCTGCTGACAGTGGAAAGCTGAAGGAATGTACAATTCTGCCTGCTGTAGCACAGCCATGCCTTGCACATACAGGCTGCTGACAGTTTAACATAGAGACCTCCCTTGTACAGTGAGCCTGAGAGAAGTGGGATGGGGAGGGGGGAGGCAGGGCCAGAATGTCAGCACAACACCTGCTCCAGGAGCAGCAGAAACCCACGGATAGACTGCTGCAGTGATGTCAGTGCTATCCATGCAAGCTACACTGGGAGTAGGTTAACACTGATCAGCAAATGTAGGGATGACCAACACATTCCTTCCTGGAGGGTGTGGAACATCAGACACAGTGCTCCTAAATCCAAAAATGTACAAAAATAACTAGTAGTGAGTAAATGGAGACCCCATACTTTTCAGCTGCAAGAAATATTCCAGAGGCACAGTCTGCCTTGAACTCTGGTTCACAGGAATCCAGGAAATACAGCAACTCCTTCATCATGCCACGGACATTGTTCCCATTGACCAGAGCAAAGCTCAGCTCCATTGCACGCCTAGGGCAAGAGACAGAGAACCAATCAAGTATCTTCACCTAGTGAAGTGGAAAAGCCAACAGGGCACAAACCACTTACTTAAATGAACTCACTTCTTAATTAAGAAGGGAGTAACATTTATTAACCCTGTGAGAACAGCCTCCCACATGAAATGTACCACTATTTTCCTGTTCATGGACAGGCAGTAAATACCCACCCACAAAAATCCAAGGGGAAGAGGGGGGGCAGGATGTTCTAGAAACACTTATCCAGATGTCCTAAAGGCTAGGAACATCCTTCAGCAACCACAGTCCATCAGCATTAAGGTCTGACTGCCCCAAGTATTTATGTTTAACATTCCAGTGACATAATAGCAGATTTATCAGTGCTGTAGGTGCACAGAAACACTCTGTAACCTTAACACCAGACATTTATCTCAGCACACACTGCTTACCTTCAGTCACATGGCATGGCTCATTTCTGTCATGAGGTTCCTAATCATGCAGTTTGATCATATTAAGTAGATAGACAAAAAGACCCAAATTAAATGGCAAAGCCATTCTGAGTTATACCACATGGACCAAGGATGCACTGCAACAGTTCCAAGATGATGAGAAGAGGCCATGCTTCAGGTGGCCAAAGCCAGGTGTCATGTCTTTCTCTCACCTTGCAGCCCTTGAAACTTGCTCCCTGAGGAGCCTGACCTCCAGTCCCTACACTGCTGCAGTGAGGCCAGTGTGTTGTCAGCAGCACGAGTGTCAGCACAGCAGCAGCTCTGCTGATGGATCACTCAGAGGCTTCATCCTCCAACAGCACCAGACAGCAAGCCCTGCTTGTAGCATGCCTGTGGTTTCCTAGCAGGCACCAACACACACCTCTCCTTGCCTCCCCTCCAAAAGCTAGAGGGGGCTTTGATGTTCCACAAAGAGCAACAGCATCCTGACTTGCTTAGTGTACAAGAAACAAATTGGTGTTCTGGGATAGATTGCAACTGTGAAAACAGATGACGTGATATCTGACATAACAATTAGAACACTTTCAGAACTCAGACAGATCCAATTTCTTTCCTGTTTTGTACAGATCAGACTGAGCAATGCTATTAAGATCTAGACTGATTCAAAGATGGGCACAAATCTGCAGAATGCCAATTGTGGCTCTGCTTGTTCCTCTGGGAAAGAAAAGCAACACGAAGCCCATCAGAGTAGTTTTGGTTATGACCACACTCTGTGGAGGCTCTGCCTCTTGGTGACCACAGTCTGATCTCCACTGAGGCTCTGTCTTGCAAAAATTCAGGCAAACCATTTTTTTTTTCCAGTACAAGATGCATAAAATGTAAAAGCAGCTTCCCAAAGATGGCTGCATATCTTCATTGCCTTCTCTGAAGTATGAGCCACACTGTCATTAATAGTTTCCCTCACAATTCCCCAAGATTTCAGTCACCTTTTCCTGTGCCCTGCTCAGGTCACAAGCTGTCAACCTTGAGAGTCTACGCCACTGCTATTTCAATCACCTTTTGATGGAGACATCCAGGTCCTTCAGGCAGTCCACAATGGTGCTCCTGTGCCTCTGTACTGCATTGTGGTCTGTCTGCACCGTTTTCAACAGTGATGTCAGAGCTACATACCTGCAACAAGGACACAGCTGACAAGCAGGCATTTCATTTCTGTGCACAGACACTTCCCTCGGCCCCCAAATCAGTCTTACTTTACAACAGAATAGAGTTCCTTTGTAACATTTTGCACTGAGTGTTGCCAAAACACACTTTATACAACGTACCTAATGTTCTTGTCGTTGTTTAATAGGAATCTGCCTAGGATGTTGATAGCTAACACCTGCAGGAAGAGGTAGGCAAGGTCAGTGATGACAAAAGGCCTGCTGGTCATCTTCACTGTTTCAAGATGATTTTAAAGGCAATGTGTCAAAGCTACCATTGCACACACAAAGAACTCTAGAAGCTGCCTAAGCAGAGGAAAAGTTAAGACAAACGGAGCACAAGCTCTCTGCTCTCTGTCTAACCCAACTAACACCAAACACCACTTATGCAGAGCCAACTGCAGAGCCATGTTTGGGTGTAACAACTCATGCTCTGTGTCTTCTACACAAATTAATACAAGCCTAGAAAGAAAAAGGCCACAGCAAAAGTAACTTACTCTCAGCCCACTCTCAGATTTTATGTCCATAATAGTCAGCACAGTTTCATAGAGAATGGCATTTCCCACGTTTTTACTTGTTTCTGTATTAGTGGCAACCTGGAGAAAAGAAACAACAGAAGGGACTCCAGTGCATCCAAAACTGATCCCCCCTGTGCTGTTCTGCAGAACAGGCAGTGAAACTGACAAGTCCCTAGCAAACAAGCATCACTCCTATGAACCTGTGGCTCCTGCAGCAAAACTCAACCCAGCAGAGCAGGCAGCTGTATCCTCACCAGTGACACTGAATCCAAGTTACTAAGAAGCAGACAGAGCCAGTCCAGCCTTGCAGAGCTCACCTGTGCAAGTATATCATTCATGGCTTCACTAGAATCATCATCATTCCTCCCGAGAATTCTTAGTAGCCGCAGGATCCGAACCTGTGTGACAGGACACAGAACAGCTCATGGATGCCTCTGCTTTACCTGGGGGACTTGAAGTGCCCAGGGTACTTCCTCAGGAGTGCCACAGCAGCAAAGCAAGCTGCTGATTTCCACTCCTAAGCCAAGTGCTTATCCTTAATAAGACCTGTACCAAGGAGAAGAGGTTACACTGTGCCCACTGTCCTCCCAGCAGCCAGAACTGCTAGGAGCATCCCCTCCACCCACTAGGCACAGCCCTGTGAGACCAGCACGTGTTGCTGCTTCTCCCATAACTTAGGTCTCAGAACAGTACTAGAATTAAAGCTATCAGTCACTGTTTGAATCAGTTCTTACCTGCAAAAAGGGGTCACTGATCCCAGACACATCATGCTCTGGTGAGTATCCAGACATGATAAGGTTCTTCAGAATACGAACTAACTGGGGAACAAGCTGTGAAGAAGAGAGTGTTCCTATTAGGGTGATGTTTCTCCCTCAGCTTTCAGGTGCAGGTGCACAAACAACTCTTGTGTTTGAAAGCAAGTCAGTCTACAGATTGTTCCACTATGTTCAACCTGCATAGCTAGAGCTGATGTTACATGACTACTCATCATTTAGCTGGGGCACAACTAGGAACAGCTAGCTCCATGTTCTATCTTTAAAATACTAAATCTACCAGAGCTTAGCAGCTGAGAGAAAATACCAACCTAAGTTCCTTCTCTTCATGAAGAGGAGATGTGCTGGGACTATTAAAATGGTATAGTTCCTAGACTCTGCCTGGGGCCTTTGCATTAGCTGCTGACTCATGTTCAGCACACATCTCCAGAGAGAGTGGAGCCAAGGTTTCCATCTCTTCAAAAAGCTATCATTGAAGTAAATCATCAGGAATTCCTTAAAGTTTGTCCAACTTAGCTTCTAGAAATAAAAGCTTTGTGGCCTGCTTCCTCTCCAAGAGTTTCTAAATAGAGCAGAGAATGGATTTCCCCCCAGCCTTCCTGCAGGGCTCTACGGTTGGACTACTTCTTCCTTGCAAGTAGCTCCAGAATCTATTCTTCTCCTCTTCACCCTGATCTTCTCAGGAAGAGCAGCAATGCCAAACTGGCCAAATCCTTTGCTTCACTGCCATAAGAAGGGTTCTACATAACAGCAGAGAAGCTGATGGAAGCACTGCTACTGTGCCAGACTGGGGAGCACAAAAACACTATCAGCTTACGCTGTTCCTATTGAACAGTTTCTTTCCAGCTGTGCTGGCTAAAACAACCTTTCAGAAGCAGTTCAGATTCATCAGGTGTTGATGGCCCTGATCTCCTAGTAGACATCTAACCAACAGAAAATGCTATCTTTCAAGACAGCTTTGAAGAAAGGCTACCCATTTGCCAAAGTTTCGTTCACCTCCCTTAGGCATCACTACTGATGCACTTCATCTGCCAGGGCAACTCCTGAGGGAAGGTAACAGAATTTCTGCAGAGCATCTCACAAATGTTGACAAGTAATCAGTGTAGGGCAGAACACAGCAAATAAAGCAGACAAGCTACAAGAAGCTTAGTATTTATCTCCAAAAGCCTTCATAGCAGCTGTGAGTAACAAAGTAGCCTTGGGGATTAAGTGGAAGCTCACGTCCAAAACATCTCATGAAAAAAATCTTAAGTTGAGACACAGAAACTGGATTTGTTTTTACTGAGCTACAAGAGAACAATCACACCTGGTGGATGATGTAGAAGTGCAGAACTCCACAAGCTTTATTGCTTCCAAAGAAAGTTTCTCCTCTCCATCTCAGTGCTGGTAATGTTAAAACAATCCAGACACTGGCTGGAGGTGAGGTGACAAATGAGAGGTGTTATGGTGGCTGCACTCAAGGGGGTTTTTAATCCCTGAGGCACAGCTAGCACCAGGACAGCATCATTCCTTCTCTCAGCTCCATGCAGGAAATGTCCTCTACAAAACCTTCCCAATGAATTCAGCCTTTTCCTCTCGAGACAGGCTGCTCCTGCATTCATGCATGCCTACCACCCAAAGATTCCACTCACACTACCTCTTCTACCTTATCAGAGATGACTTATGGTCAAGTTACCACTTCTGACAACATCAAACCTAGCTGGTGCTTCAGATCCAGACCAGGCAGCAGTAGCAGAAGGTGCCAAAAGCACCATGGGACTTGAAAAGCACAACAGCTGGTGTGGACATACCACATGGGCAATGTTTTCTGGACTAAAGTCCTGTACATTTGTGCTACGGTGCAGGAGGAAAATCAGATCAGTTTCCCTAGCATCTCTTTTGTTTCCTATCTTCACCCTCCAGGAATTGCAAACTCCTCTGAAAATGAGCATTTCATACAACACAAACAAAAGGAACCAGGAATTTTCTATGATCTGCCCTAAAGAGGAAACCAAAGTGGAGTGACCTGCTGGTACATTCCTGGAACCACTTTCTTTGCCCTCTTAACACTCAAGACTCACCAAGGCTGAGGACAGAGGAAAGGGAAACACTACAGTCATGTGGGCTGGTTGAGAGCCAGCACCCAAAATGACACCCATGAGAAGTATCAGCAACGCAGCTGTGCTCAGTAGCTCTTTGCAGCACAGCGAGCCCACTGACAGGTGACAAAGTGACTGTCTCTTCTGCTCCCTCCTGGGAGTCACCCAAAGTTGCCCCATGGTTCAGGCAAAACACAAAGCCCTGATTGTGGTAAGAGGAAAGCCCAGGGCTACAGTCTGCACAGGCACAAAAAATTCCCTGAATCCCTCAAATGAGTAAAAGCAGGTTCATGTTTGGAGAAGTCCACAAGTGAGACTCAAGGCTGCCATGGGTGCAGAGGTTTAGTGACAAGACAAGACCAGCACACAAAAAGCATTAGAGAAGTAGAGTTGATCTAAGCATGTGGCATCAATCACCAAGGTGGCACTAAGAGGCACTGCCTCACAAAGGACAAACAGCTACAGATTCAATGCAAGCATGCACCATCGAGAAGAATTAACTCTTACCTTTTCATTCTAACACACAGCAGGATTCCAAACAGACAAAAAGGGACAAAACAGACGAAGGAGGCATTAGGGATCAATGTTATACCATTCACAGCATATACAACTACAAGAGAGCTAGAAGAGAATGCACTTGGTGGGCTCAGTTCTGCCCTGCTCTCCCACCACTCATCCTCACTGAGCAGTTAGTAGCAGGGATGGATGGCTACCTGCAGGATGACCCTAGCCCACTTCCATTCCTGCTCTGACATTCACAATCAGGGCAAGGGAAGATGCACACCAAAGCACTCAGATGCACCAAAGGATGTACCACTTGAAGTCCCTAATGGCAAAAGGCAAGCCAAGGAAGAACAGTAAACTGGGCACACAGGTAAATAAGCACCTTTATGACTTTCCAGAGGAAAAAACAGCCAGCTCTGTTCTACCAGCTTTATTCCATTGCCAATCAAAGCCATTTTCACATGCCCTTGTAGGGGCAGTCTTTCACATGGCAGTTACACTGCAGAGCAATTACAGCAAATAGCACAAGGGAGTTTGTGCTGGAGGGTGGAAGAAGGAAAGGCTCCTAACCAGAGAAGGAAGGGTGACATTGAGTCTCAAACCCTTCAGTTAAAATGGGAAAGGATGTAAGGGTGCACCAGAGACAAGGTATCTAAAGCAGCAGAACTCCCACTGGTATTTTTGACCTGGGTTTATGAAGTGTGGCTGCAGTTAAAGCAGTCAGGGCTTGGTATAGGCTTCAGGTTTTTGTCTTTGCCACTTTAATACATCCGTGATTCCAATGTCACTGTGCAGTCAGCTAAAAGGAGTGGAAAAAATCCTATCTAACTTTAAAATGAGATTCATACTGCACAGTTTTAAGACTGATATTTTGCAATTTACCCAATTATTGAAGGGGATGAGGGCTAGATATTCAGAACTCCTAAATTTAATGGTTTCTTAAAAATCTGATAACAAGCAGGCACTGTAATTAAATTCTCTACCCAAAGAGTTGTAAGGACATGCACAGTGCTTTGGCTAGGGAGACTGAAGAGGCCCTCAAGCCATCACAAACAAAACCACGAACATTAACTCTGAAATATTACCAGTTCACACTTACCTTTCTAAAGTGTGCAAGCATGTCTGGGCTTCTTTCACACATCTCTGTGAGGAGGACAACTGAAGTGTGAAGAACACCTAGGGATGAGGGAGGAAAAAAAGGAAGAAGCATCTCTATTTAACATAATTTCATTGTCTCCAGACATGTGACAGAGTCTAAGGAAAAAACAAGAAATCATTAAAAAAACAAACCAACTATTCTTGAATCCAACCTATGCATCCCCAAAACAGTTTGTGCTTGCAGCTGTGCCCAGGGGAAAGGAGACAGCAATGCACTCATGCTTTAAAGCTGCAAGGAGAGAAACCAGACTGCTGCAGAAACTTGCATACTAAATCTATAGCAGATGGTAAGAGACATAGTTGGACTAGAAGATCTTTGAGGTCCCTTCCAAGCCAAACCATGCTGTGCTTCCATACAAGGTAAGAGTCTAGGACAGTGTGTAAAGTGCATTCTAGGTGTTGGGTTCCTCAAGCTTCCTGACTCTCTTCTGCTGTCAGCTCCTCAGCCAGCCTTATGTGATCTGAGCTGGGCCTTCCTCAGAAGGCACCAGAACTTAGCCTAGAGCAAGGCTGCAGCAGACTGCTTGGCCAAGCCAGCTGCTGTGCATCTTGCCTTAAGCCAATTAAAGTGTCATGAACAGTCAGAAAAGGCATGTCAGTACAAACCACTGAACTAGATGGCCAGTGGCTAGACAACTTCTTTGTGAGGTATTACCTTGTAGAGCGTGAAACTTCAGCAATGAGCATTATTTTTACACCTGTATACAGCTGTAACACAGCAATTCTCAGATGCTTTTTCAGTTATTTGTTTTCTGTAGCTGTTAAGTTTGTACTGCAGAGCTCTTGACTGAGAAAGAGACCAGAGCCCTGCTTCATAAGCTATGATGACAATTATATTCCACAATCTATGCAGCTTTCTGACCTCTCAGAGGTTCCACCCAACAACCTGTAAAGAATGGCACAGTCTTGTTAAGGAGTCTCAGACATTACCATGGTTCTTCTCATTCAGCAAGTTTTTGGTGGCTGGCAGGAACATCTCCATGAGTTCAGGCACCTTTCTAATGACATGAACAGCACACAATGCTGCCTGCACAGGAAAACAGCACAGTCAGTACACATGGCAATAACAACACCACATGTTTGCAGAACACCTAACAGTGGGAACTGTCATTTCATGATATACAAAGGCCTGGAAAGTCTAGGGTACATTTTTCCAAGCCTCTCCTACAGGTGATACTAAACAGCATCACAGAGAAGAGTTCAGTAAAACTACCCAGACTGAGGAGGGGAAGCACTGAGCTACAGCATAATACTCCTGGCTAGCAATGGTTCATTTTTACATTTCTCACTTCAGAAGCTGTATTGACTGCAAAGCAGCTCTGCCTTTAGCAGGGCTCCATCCCTCTGTCTTCCTGCTGCTAGGGAGGGGATAATGCATTGGAAGCAAATCATAGATTTATGTCAAGTTATGGCTAATTCTCCTTCACCTTGCATATTATCTCCTTCCCCACAAAATCACTTCCTTCAGCAGGTGATGGGTCCCATGAAAAACAAATGGACACTGCAAATAAATTTCCCTGCTTCTGCTTCTACAGAAGCAACAGGAGACACTACTCTGCAGTGCACTGAAGGGCCTCTTCCCAGAATAAAGCAATACCTCTTGGCATTGCTATGTCCCCAACCTCTCTCCAGATCCAGCACCAGACAAAAAAGTAGCACTGCATCTCTTCCTGGAGCTCACTGCTCCCCACCCTCCCCAAGACCTAAACAGAAGTGTAAAAGAACAGGGGTAATTGCACTTTGGAGATGCAGTGAGATCATTTACAGTTGTTTGCCCATTTCAAGCCCTTAACCTTTCCATCTCACATACTGCTGTCACCATCATCAACAGAAGAGATCATATGGGCTCAGATCTTCAGGTGTCAGCCTGCACTGTTAATGATAAAAGTTCCTCTGGACTTAGATGAGGAGATACAGAAGTGAAGCTGATGACTACTAGTCATTAGCTGGGGTTAATGCCTGTCACTGAGCAGGTGTTCACATTCCCATCAATAACCTGAAGGCACAGAGTATCAACACAAAAACAAGTACCTCACCTGCTGGAGGCCTGTCTCTCAGAGGCTCACAGACACTCCTGCTACAGGTAGACAGGGAGTACTGAGCCCTGTCTGCATGCACACTGGGAAAATAACTCAGCCAGTGTGACCCAAGCCATCTAGTACTCCAGGTATTAGCAGGCATCCAGTCTTGAGTTTTAATCCATAACAAGGTATTTCAAAAGTTCCCTCAAGTACCTTCTTCCTAAGATAGGAGTTGGAAGTTTTGAGGAGCTTTTCCACCTCTCCTGCAAGATCTCTGCACATTTCTGAGGAGCCCATGCAGCCAAGAGTGCAGAGTGCCAGCCCCTGCACATACTGCGTGCTGTGATTAAGGTCACTGTAAAGGAGAACAAACAAAAGCCAATCAGCATGCACACAGAGAACCCAGACACACCAGGCAAAAGGCATCTCTGCCTACAGCCCTCTGACCAGCTGCACACTGCCCTCAAGAGCTCTGCAGATTCTCAGCTACCTGGGAGCATGGCTTAGGAGTAGGAACAGCTTTGAGTGCAGGTACCACTGCGTCTGCTACTACTGCTACTCCAAAAGCTCTCGGTTAAAACTATCAGGTGAGTGTCTAGGGATTGGGCCGAGAAGAGGGAGGACCACACAAAATTCCAATAAAACTTCTAAAGACAAGAATGCTGTTTTGGAACTTGCATGCAGAAAGCAACCTCCCATGAGCCCTGCAGTGACTCTGTGGGTGCTGCCAGATCAAACACATTCTAGGAGAGACTTGAGCTTCTGCATTTACAAATCAAGCAGTATAGAAATATCTATGTAAAAATACCCTCTATCCCAAGGAAAAGCCACAAACCTCACCACCCACATACCTTGGAAATAATCCAGACAGGAATTTTGTTGAGCAATCCCAACTATTCACATGCCTAAGGAAGTGGTGACAGTCAGTCAGAAGTGACACCAGCTAACAGCAGGCACTAGCCACAAGGCCAGCTACCCAAGGCACATTCAGTACCAGACAAGGAGGCTCCTCGTGGCAATCTCAACAGCCTTCACACTGCTCTGCCATGGGACTCTGCTACTCGTGGGCACAGTGCCCAGGATTCAACACTGCACGAAGTCAGACTGTGGCTCCTGGAGGCAAGGGGAGCCAGGACTGCACAGAGGAGGAGCTGGGAAATAAGGGCTATGGGAATGTGCACAAGGTGCACAGCAGCAAACAGTGTTCTGGTTGTAACATCAAATAGCTATGGCAACATGCAGATGAAAGACAGATAGCACATGCCACTAAGGGGGATGGGGTTTTGTTCTCTTCCTTTGAACAGACTTTTAGTGGCTCTGTAAAGCTGTGTGTACAGCAGGTATGTGCTTTGCAAGGGTGCTCAAATCTAGGTCTCACTACAAAATAATGAAAGGCAATGCCATCAATCCAAGGCATTCACGTCTAGATAAAAGCAAGACAAAGTGGTAGATACAGAAGCCAAAGGAGAAAGTAATGAGGAACCCTCTGAGGCAGTGGGAAGTTGCCCACCAGCTTTGCTCAGCTTCAGTCTGACCTGTTTCCAGTTCAAACTTACTATTCCCTTACCACAACAACTCACTTTAGGCTAAACACTCAAAGAGATGTTAAGCTAGCAGGCTGATTCTAATGGAGGAGCCTCACAGTTACAACATTTCAGGGAAAAATCCTTAGCCCAATGTCTCTCTTCTCCTGGACACGAGGTCCAAAGTTAGCAGACCCTCAGGCCTGCAGTTCTGTCAGGTTCCTTTCCAAGCACTTTGAGGCCACAGTCTAACTGAAGAGGAATACTTTACTTGCTGGTATCTGTGAGCCTTATGTTGTATAGGTAAATAATGAAAGCAGACACACCACATAGACCCAAGCAGGCCTCTGGGTAAATCAACTTGAACCCTGTTGTTCCACTCCTGCTACCATCCATCCTGAGAGGGAGTGTTGCTGGAAAAGCACTGATCACCCTCTACTGAACTACAGTGTAAAACAGTCCCGGTGTGACAGCATTTTCCTTAGAGAAAAAAAAGTTTAAAAAAAAAAGTATTTCCTATCCCCTCTTATGTGATTTCAGCAAAATGCCAAACAGATAGCAAGTCCCAAGTTGCTGCCTTAATTCCAAGGAAGACCATTCATCAGGACTGCTAAGGCAAGCTTAAACAGAAAGCAGCATACACAGCCTTGACCCTTCAAGCCAGATGACTCCCCAGAGCTTGTCAGCAGAGTAAACACACACAGGACAACACGGCTGCAGCAGTATCAGTGACTCTGTGACAGGATGGCCAGTGCAGCCTACAGAGGTTTAACAGGGCTATAAATATCATTCAATCAGGATAGTTTCAAGAGGTGCTGGACCTTTCCTGGTGCTGCATTACTGCTCACCTGGCTCTTTGCTACTGCAAGCTGGGTTTTCTGATTTTCAGAAACGGAAGAGTTCTTCACAACATTTAGAGATCTTCTGCACTGACTGAGCAGCTTACTGTGACCACTGTATCTCCCTGATTTTATTGATCTGAATAGGTCTTCCAGAAACACCTACTACCATTCTGTAACAGCAGTGCCATGAAGTGTTGCTTGCCACATACACCTCTTCAGGTCCCATGCAGCTGTATGCACTCCTCCCTCCAAGGAAGCTAGACAGGATCACCCAACACAGTACAACACCAGAACAGCCTTGTAGGGTCAGCAGCACACAACAAATTGGAGATACCAGTTTTCTAATATAAGGGGGAAAACCCTGAAGTACTCAAAATACCACTGTCAGGAGTGTACTTTCAGATGCTGAGACCTCAAAGCACGTGTGGGTGGAGAGAGAGATGGTACCCTTACTTCTTGATGCAATTGGTCATAAGAAGATGGACATCCTGCCTCTCATCCAGCAGCAGCATGGCACCTAAATACCCAATGCGCTTGTCTGTGAATTTCTGAGAGGCAATGAGCTTGAGGCACTCCAACTGAAAAAGAAAAACAAAGAAAAAGAGGAAGAAAAAAAAAGACAGAATTAGCTTAAACTACTTAGCTAAAGGAGACAAAGTTTGAATGTTGATGTTTACTCATTCAGGTCTCTCAGAATGCATTTTTTGAAGTATGTTTTACTCCCATTTGGTGATGTGGAAAACCAAGACAGGTTAAAAACATGCCCAAAGCTCCCAGCAAGCCAGTGGGAAAGTCACTAGCAGCTCTGGCATCTTGAAGTAGCCAGACACTGCTGGCCTCCCACAACCCCAGATACACTAGATATGTGGGTTTATGTCAGATCACAAAAGTGAAAGAAAATGTATTTACAGAGACAAGAGATTCATCACTAAAAACAAAACAGTAAAGACTCGGAAATCTAGATCCTATTTCATGTTAGATATGCACTGAACATTTGTGAACCAGGCTTGAACAGGTCCATCTACCTGCCAGAGAGAGGATCAATACTCTCTAGGTTATGCTGTCAAAACCAGGCTTTGTTATGATGATGTGTAACTAACTTGCTAGCTAGGTAAACCTTAGATACAGACAGAGATAGTTAAGTTTTTGTGCTGCTCTGATGTCTATTTGAACACCCAAAGTTTGACTGAAGTCATATGCATGGCAGCCACTATAAGCTTCCTTCCCCACACAGAAGTGTCAGCTGTGCTCACCAGCACAAAGGAGATCCCTCAGATGACATCCATAGCTGCCACTGGCACTCAGATGGCAAAAGAATTTAATTGCTAACCCATTTTTAAACATCACTTTCTTACTAAAAAAAAACCCAAACAACAAAAACAAATCCCCAAAGCCAGCCACAGAGATATCCTGACCTTATGCCCTAAGATACTTGTCCCTAACAAATAACCTCTTAAGTACAATTCACATCTGCTTTCCAGACAGGGAGTAGCAGAAATGGCTTCTCAAACGTGGTAAGAGTGATTGCTCACAAACACACACTGTAAGCCTACCTCACAAGCTGCCTGGAGCAGCAAGTAAGCACACACAAGGGCTCTGAGGAGGGGTCAGACACAGCTTGCAACAGATATGTTCTGAAGGAAAGGCAGCATGCACAGGCAAAAGTACAGGTCCATCAGAACAGCTTTCCATGGCCCCTAGCCACAGGGAGGCTTGAACAGGGCAACAGAGATAGGTGAGATGCAAGAAGCACACAGACATCAGGAGGGTTAACTGTACATAATACTGGTAAGTGACAGAGAAAGCGTGTGTGTGCTCCAGTCTGGGACACTGGCAGGCATCACAGCTGTGTGGCATCAGAACATACAGCTGGACACATGAACACAGCTAGTGTAGCTGACAAAGGGGTAAGAAAAGGCTTGAGAAGTGAGCTCAGTGTGCTAGGTTTAGAGCTAGAAATCTGGAGTAAAGAAACACCTCTGAACAATAAGATCAGTCATCTCCAGGGATAACTGACCTTGCACAAAAGGGCAAAATCAACCAGGGATAGGATAGACAACACCAGACAGAGACCTCTTATCTTTCTGCTGCTTTCTGTAAGAGAATAATGCACCTCTGAACCACCTTTCTCCCCAGGCTTACAAGACACTTTCTTATACAACCCTTTGCAAAGCCACAATGTGGAACTGAAGACATCTAAACTACAGTGTGAGCACCAACAAAGACAGAAAACAAACAACTAAGAAACAGCAGAAGGAAACTACTGACTGTGACAGATACTGTAAGATCTAGTACTTTCTTCTAGTACTTTTGGATATACAAGTTATTATTGACATTTACCCTGTGGAAGGCTGATGAGTTCTTGTTTCACCTCTGTACAAATACACACAGACTAGCTTCATGCACAGCAATACTGAGAAACATGATCAGCTGAAGCTCCTAGTAGGTCTAGTTAGTGGCAGAAATCTTGATACCATTATATCCATTTCATTCAAAGGAACAATTCAAATCTGCTCCAGTAACAGATACACTAGTACAGCTGGATGTGATACAGGTACAGAGCCAAACTACAACTTACCCAAGTTCTTACTGACATAGCCACTCTTCCAACTGGGGTTTGGGTTTTTTTTTGCAAGTAGAAATAATGACAATAATAAAGTTATCTGACCATTTGTGCAGGCTGACTGACAACTTCTATACTGGCACAAACAGCCTTTGCAGAGGCTCAAGAGATCCCCTGCCATCCAGTGAACCTCAGCATGCATTGGCTAAATATGCTGCTCATGCTCATATTTCTGTACAAGATATCCTAAGTCAAAGTTGAGGACACCTGGCTTGGAAAGAATTAGATCAACCACTCACTACTTCTGACACCTTCTCTACATTCTCTTTTATTATTGGTTGCTCTATCCACACTGTTAGCTGAAGTCAGATGTCTGCTTACATCTTTAAGAGACACTGTTTACACAGCCTGTGGCTCTCTTCTGTTTTTCACCAAAACATATTCCCTGCATACTTATCCTGTCACTCTCAGACACATATTTTCTGTCTACAATGCTGGACTGTCTGTCTACAAGATTCCACTGCTGGAACAGCATGTGTCTTCAACAGGTCCTCCACTCGTGTAAACTATATCTCATCTACACAACACCAGAATGTGAAAGATTCCTTCCTGTCTCCCCTTTCCACAATCTACCTGTGTCAAGAATAGTACATCAAAAACAAGCCAAGAGATGGAAATCTCATACCAGCATTCTCCAAGTCATCTCACTACGATGGGGACAAGGAACACCAGTTCCTTACTGCTAGGAACACAACAGCTCTTATCTGCCTAGGAGAGGTTGGTTTAGAGGCAAAAGCATATAGAAACTCCCTTGAAGCATCTGGTATCTCCTGGAGAGAGAACCCAAAAAGTGCTTTTTTAAATCCATATCTGTATGTGCTGGGCTGTGGTTTAAAAACTACTGCTCTGCAGAAACACAGGTGGTGAGGAGCAGACAGTCTGCCAAAAGCAGACTAACTCAACTTTCATAACAAAATACACATCCCCAAATAGCAGATCTCACTAACAAAGGCAAAACTTACTTGTATAGGTTCATAATCATAGAATCATACNCACCTCCCTAGATCTGCTGCTCATGCCTCTCCTGATGCAGCCCAGGATGCGGTTGGCTTTCTGAGCCATACATACATACATGATGAGAGAGCTCAAAGCATCCTGAAGACCAGACAGTGAAGCTGCAGCTAGGAATGCTCTGAACAAACAGCAAAGCAGCCTGCCCATGCACAGCAAGCACTGAGCTGCAACCCACCTGTCCAAAGTGTGCAGGGTATCCCAGCATGTGCATGTAGAGCAGCTTGGCCACGTTGCGGCAGCGGTAGGTGTTATCCTCCTCGCGGAAGGACGAGCGGATCGCGGCGCATTCCTTCTGGATCATCTCCCGCTCCTCTGCCTGGGTGCGCGCTGTCCGGATGGTCCGGATCAACTCCCGCAGTCGGATGGGGGCTGGCATCCTCTGCGAGGAGAGAGAGCTCTGTAAACCTACCACTCCACTAAGGGCTTCCAAATGCTCTCATACTTTCACATACTTTCTTCCTTTCTTACTTCACAGTTATGCCAGCATTAAGAATGCAGAAAACACAGACTGCCTCACCAGCATGGCCAAAAGAAAACTTGAAGAGGAATTCAATGTACCTCATGCTTGCTTTTGAGGGAAAACAAGCAAAAACATGGATGTAATGGATTTAAGGTAACTGGACAAGGGTTATTGCAAGCTAGAGTTCCAATACAGCACATTCTAGTTGTTTCCTAACTGCTGCCTGGTTGTACTGCTCTACGGTGATTTACTCTTAGTTAAAACAAACACAAACTGTGTGTTATCACTACAGACTTGCTAATTACACACTACTACATCCCCAAAACTTGTTTGCATAAGCCTATCATTAGAGCCTGCCTTCAGAGCTGAAACTGTGAATAAGACTTAAGGCACAAGGCTTGTTTACCCAGCTAGTTTTCCTCCAATAGGTAGCATACAAGCCCCTCCAAATGCTGTGACTCTTTACAAACAACTGCTTACGTTCATGTGTCTGACTATCGTGTTGGAAGTGGTGTCAATCTTACTATTTTCTCATTTCTATAGTAGAAATGAGAAAATTGAGTCATCTTCAATTTAATCTACTAATTGACATGAAGAATTTATGATCTGCCAACTCTTCACTGTTCTAAATGGGCAGCCAAAGGAGGCACAGAGTGTTGTCCCACATCTGGGTTCTTCACTCAGCATGCTTTCAGCAAGCAGGTGGAGACACCTGCTTTCCTCCAGCTGTGCACAGAAAAGGTGCTAGGTGATAATGCACTAAGCTGGCAACCCCAGGAACCACAGAGGCTCTGACATACAAAAAGGTAACTGAGGAAATAGCTGATCGGTTTCCTATGATTTCACAACAGAAGTTCACCTGTGCATGTCTTAACTCATACCCAACTGGTTACACTAAGGTGCTCCTACATGTACATATGAAATCTCCACCAGAAGGAGTGGGTTCTAGTATTACAAGGTATTATAATCAGCTTAAGGTAACTGAAGTTGACATTTTGTTTCTATCATCTATCACTAAGCCCTTGATTACCCTTGCATTCTGTTACAGTTTCTACCCAAACCTTTGAAGAACAATGCCCAAAGTTGATACTAACAATAGTTAAGGTAAAGACTAATTACAGTCTTTTGTTCTTGGGGAACTTTTGTCCTAGTTACCTTGGTTTCAAAACACATCCTTCATGGTTGCCTAGCTTTGTAATTCTGTGGTTGCCCGATTTTGGTAATTTTTAACTTTTTCTCAGCGTTAAATGCAGATCAGAAATGGCCATGCCAGGCCTGACCAAAGCCCCATGCTGTCCTGACAAGGACAGATGCCTAGGGAAGAGGCATGCAAGAAGAGAGCAAGCATGTAGCAATACTTCCTCTGAACTCTTCTGCTGATCTAAAACTTCAGAGCTCCTCAGAAGAGAGGCAGGGGCCATTACAAGTTAAAACCAAGACTGACTCTCTCATTTTAAAGAAATCATTACTTGGAAACTTTTTGAAACACCAGTGCACAGTCTGCAAACAACAAACTGAAGTTTGGCAGCAACTTGCTTTGCTATCACAAGTCCTTTTGCTCCCTCTCTCTGTCTGAAGGGTTTATAAGCTGCTGAATGCTGATATCTTCAGCCTGTGGCTTGTATACTCACACTGCTCTCCTTGCCACAGGGTCAAATATTCTGCAGGTATGACCATACAGGGCTTCAGCATGTTAAGTCTGGCCTTGGAAAACACTTATTTTGCATCCTTCACCAATGTTTAGGCAGGTAAACTTCACTGAGAAAGCAGGTAAAATGAAACAAACACTGAAGATCTAATATTTCACCCAAACATCACCCAGCCACTGAACAAAATGAATACTCCATATTAACAAACTTCCTTGCATAAACAAACAATCAGCAAGACACTGTAAAGATTATTTTTCCTCCTCCCATCATAATCACATGAGAGCAAGCAGAAACCAGTATTTTGGGAAGCAAAGAATTAAAAGACTAAGACTCAAAGTCAGATGACAGCCAAATGATTAGGCTACCTCTTGTTTTCATTTGTGTAACACACCAACAGGCAGTTACTGCAGACACAGTCCAATCTGAAGTGCTTCCTAAGAGCCACTGTATCTCACCCAGGCTTCCTGCCTGATAAGGGCAGAAAGATGCAGAACTGCTCTGATGGAGGACAAGGGGAAGGGCAAAAGACAAAGCTATGATTTATTTTCCAGCACTCAGAACTTCTGTCCTTGTGCTACAATGCCATACTCAGAGGGTTTTTCCTCATTCACCTTTATTAAACACAAACCTTTGAATTTTTCCCATAAGAAGCTTTGCACCCATCTACATGAAACAGTGTCTCACCATTTTAATAAATCACTTCACACACTTATTCCTTGGGGCCTGAGCTCCCTTCTTGTGCACACACTCCTCTAGCATTTCAGTGCAGAGTAATTCCTACCCCATGCCTCAGGTTGGCTTTTCTCCCCCTCCACAAGGAAGTGTTCTCTTGGTAGTAAGGATTTCTTACATTGGATATTTCTGCTTGCAGTGACATCTCATATTCCTTTGCATGCTAATACACTGGAAATCTCATCTCATGTTTAAGTTTCAGACTTTTCAAGTAAGTGTGAGCAGTGGATATTGCAGAAACATTCCAGAAGCAATTAACATTTACCTATCATCAGTATTCCAAAGCCTATCCCAATGCCACAGACCTTTCATGTGATACACCTTGGGTAATTCCTGGTTTCCTGTTGAGCATGACTGTTCACATGACACTGTGCATACACCCAAACAAATAACACACTGGGAGCTTTCTCAGCAGCAGCCTGCAGGATCAGACATCTGTGGCCCTGCATGGATGCAGGACAGGGCACAAATGGGAAACTGCAGAGGCGAGGCAAGGCACAAAGCTGATCTCACCCAGTGTCCTGCCTCAGGAGGGGAAGCCATGGAGAAAGGACATCTCAACACCTTCCCCTCTTCAAGATCTGCTGCAGTTTTACAGACTTCCTGAACCACAGACAGTATCTCTGCACAGCACCTCTCCACAGGTCAACAGATTCATTACTCACTTTTGAAAGCATTCAATCTTTTCCCCATCCACACCTATGGTAATAACTTGCACAATTTAACTATAAATTACATTAAAGTTACCTTTTGCTTTAAACCTGCTCTCTGAGGTTTAGAGGGATAAAGGGACAATTCACATAAGGGTTACTAAATTAAATTCTTACGCCATAAGAAAGTAAGTACTCATCACCTATGGACTGATTTGATGTCATCTAGGATCTTATAACCTTTGCCTGTATCTCCTCCTCCAGGCAGCAGAGTCCTGCTCTAACCTCCTCCTGGATGCAGATGGCACAAGCTCTCCACATCACTCCCAACCTCTCAGAATGCCACTTGTTGGGTTTTTTTTAAACAAAGAACAGACCTTGACAAAGTGTTGAAGCAATACCTGGATTGAATGCAGAACTCTTCCACCTCACCAAGTCTTTCCCCTTCTCATTAGAGTAACATGCTACCAAGATCAAAGCTTCCTAGTCTCTGGATTGCACAAAGGGTGTTACTCAGTCATTCTTCTATTCATGAGCTCTTCCTCATAACCAATAAGACATTCTTTCTTTATGCAACTCACTGCTAGCAAACTACCCAAAAAATCAAAGAAATTAATCAAAGAAACAAAAACTGTAACCTACTGAGAACACTTTTCCCCTAAATTATGCTTCTAAATTACTATTTTCTCCCCTTTCATGGTCTTTCACTAGTTTAGCTTGTTGCATTTCAAAGGTAAAGATCTTTTTCAACATGTCAGTATGCCAAAAGTATAGAACCTTACTAAAAAACTGTTTTAAAAATCAAAGATACTAAAATATGACTGTTTACCAGATAAACTTTCACATTTCCAAGAAGCACCTAGACCCCAGCAAGTTATATTCCTCTACCAGGGACTGCAGTGTGAAGACAAAAGGATTTACTACCCTTGCATGTGTAATTGAGTTGAGATCCTTCCCTCTGGAAACTTTTCAGGAATCAGAAATATTAGCTTATGTCTTTGAAAAAAAAACAACTACTCTCTCAATATATTGAGGAAATAAAACCAAAAAACTTGCCCAATAACCAGTTTAGGTCAAATTATCAAATTACCTGCCATGTTTTAAAATTCCATTACTATTTAGCCTTGAATTCTGGAAACATTATGACACAAAACTCATCCAAGCTCACAGGATTCCTCACAGAAGGAAGGGCTTTACAGGCTGGGGAAGTGGTCTGAATTTTCAGTTACAGTAAGACACTTACTCGGTGACAGTTCTTCCAAACTTGGTTCATCCTACTCAGCAGCCCAAGACCCCAGACTGAGGATACAAACACCTTCCAACCCTCTGAAATACAGGACTTGCTCCACCCCAACATTCCTTAAGCAAAAACAGCTTTTGGGAAGTTACACAATCACAGCCTGACCCAACTCCCCACTGAAATCAGCAGCACAACTCCCCTAGCTGCCTCAGCACAGTTGAATGAAGCTTCCTGCATGCAAGCAGGAGATATACCCAGGCTACATGAAGTGGTAACTGCAATGGTTCACTACACAATCCTGATGGCCCCAACTCCACACTGCTACCAGTGGGTGAAAAAAATCCATCAGATGCTAACAGACAAACAAACCAAACCCCACAGAAATACACACTGCAGACACAGATGAAGCTGTGAGCAAGAGCAGGGATAATGGTGTATGGTCTAGTATTATCAGTATTTGTACAGAAAACAGTAAACACCCAAGCAAGAAGCACCATCTCCATCGAGATGGGCAAAGGCAACACAAAAGACTGGAGAGAAAAAAGCAACTAACCATGCAACATTCCAGGGGGAAAAATAATCTCTCTTGAGGAAAAAGCTATTTAATACAACAGAGAACTAGAAAGTAAATTACATCAGGAAATCACAAACAAATTAAGGCAGCAGGGAGCTTCAAAATACAATATGATAATAAAAGTGTTACACTTTGCATTATAAAAAGACAGCATGAGGGGAAAAAAAGAGAAAAAGAGGTCAGACAAGGAAAAAATGCCTCAAAACAAGAACTAAAAAATAGTCTCTGAAGAAGTGATGAGAAGATACGTAGCACAAGAGTATTCAAGAGGCAAGCCACCGTGCTGCTGAGAAGCTGAGAGGAGGAGCTACAGCGTAGTGACTGCTCTCAGAGACCCTCAGCCTGAAGAGCTCCTAGGGGCCTGCCAGGCCCAGGGCAGCTCTCTCCTCTGCTTCATGTGGCTACAGCCCAGCCACAGCACTCTGAGACCAAGCAAGCACTTCAGAGGAGGTTTCCACTCCTGCACAACAGGACAGATACACCAAACAACTCCTGAGCTAGCATCCAACCGTTACAGACACTAACCCCAACACCTGCCAAAGAAGGAAAGAACTGTCTCCCTTTTTTTAAGCTAACAAATGAAGCACTGCAAGAGTTAGCACATCTACAAAGCTGAGATCAGAATTCCAGATCTCCTGGCTCCTGTTTCTATGCTTCAATCACTGCTGACCTACATTACCTTTGTATTTCTCACCTGCTTCTCATTTTCTCACTATTCTGATGCGTAAGGCAATCTGGTTATTTTACTTTCTGTTCACTTTCCTGTAGAGTTAAAATTTAACAGCAACAAAAAAAACAGCTACTAATTTGTGACAAGACCCCCATGTCTTTCTTTACCTTAGCTAATGCCAGATGAAAGACAAGGTGCCATATTTTTGCATTCATTGATATAAACTTTACAGGTATCTTCAGCTATGCCCTACGACGTTCTGATCTGAGATGTTACCTACAGCACCTCTGAAAACCACCAGATAAAGGCTGAACTGGATTAGCCAGGGCAGCCTGCATGCCTAAGAACAACTTCAGTTCATTTGCTGCTATTCACAATCTTTTTACACTACTGCCTGACCAACTTACTGATCTCATTTTAGTTTGCAGTGATGCCACTGCAGGACTCTGTATGCAAAGGAGCTTATCAGCAATCAGAACATTTCTGTATCGCTTACTCTCTCGCCAGTACACTGCAACAGAGACACTGCAGGACCTCTCCTCTCTCTCATTCTACCTTCAGGGAAAATACCAGAGCAGCAGTCACCGGAACAAAAGAACCCAAACCACACAACAACAACAAAAGTATAAAATTCAGAAATTATCTTGCACACTGGAGACAGAAAAGCTGGATCCCTTCATAAAACCACTACCCCAGACTTACTTTTCCCTTCTCAACTCCTGCAAATCAGAGTATCTTTCCCCACCATGGAAGAATGAAGGAGTTCATACCAAAAATCTCAGAAACAAAGCACAAATTCTCTTGCCTTTGTTGAGCTCTCAGGTGCCCAGCAAAGATTTCAAATCCTGTGCCACATACGAGAGTGCACAAGTAGGCAAAGGAATTTGGCAACAGCACGAGACACGCAAACAAAGGAAAAAATAATCAGTGTAGTTTATAGAGGGAACAGGCATACAAAAACCAGCTGTGCTCTCATATAAAAGCAGAACAGGGGAAAAAAAGAAAACAACACAGAAATCTCTGTTATTTGAAATGTAAGATGCTAGAATTACTATGCAGGGGGAAATACACATTTTACTGTAGGCCAGTACAGGCCAAACTGCTCATGCAGTAGAAAATATCACCCCTCCAGAGGGGTTCCCCTGTTCCATTAATGTTTCAAGCACCAGAAAATAAGCTGTATCCCTAAGCATTTTTCTACATCATTTACAATGCAATAAACCTCAGAACTGTTCTCTCTCCAAACTCTGAAAACAATGGTTACTACAAAAAAAAAAACAACAAAACACCACCCTTATAACTTGTCACACAGCTAATGAAAGAAGAGTGAAAATCTGACCAGCCTTGAAAAAGGGACTTGAAACTCTTTACCAGCTGCTTCTCAAACAGTAATCTACCACTACCACAAAGCCATACTTGCAGTTTATTCCAAATGCCTTTGGCCAGAGATCACAGATACTGTTTCCATCAAAATCCTTGCAACCCCAAGACCACATGCAAATGCTCTAAGTATCAGAGAGACACTAACTGTAATGCTCTGAGCACTGTGCAGCACACCAATAAAACACCGAAGGAAGGAAGGACGCACACGTACACGCGAGTTCTCAGCCGCCAAGGGCCTCCCGCGTGGGCACTCTGCACTGACAGAACTCCAGCACGGCTACACTCCCCACGTCAGGGAACTCTGCGAGAGATCACCCAAGTGCCAGTGACAGGGGCCGAGAGAGAACACTGCCAGCAACGCCTTCCCGGCGGTAACGGCTGAAGCACGGACAAGGCGCTGCCCCGTGCCCAGAGAGCTTGGCCAGGCCAGCCCGGCAGCGCAGGGCAGAGTCCGTGGCGGGCCTGGGCCGCCAGGCCGAGACGGGGGGCACAGGCCGCGGCGAGGCCGAAAGCGACCGGCGCGGACAAGCGGCCCGCGATTAGCGGCGCCGGCTGCGACCGCAGGAGAACACCGGGCGGCCCCCGCCGGCAGAAAAGCCTGGGACGCTGCCGTGGGCCGCAGCCCAGCCGCGGAGCTCGGCGGCGGGCAGAGAAGTAGAGGCACGCGGGGCCCCAGGCAGTCGGGACGTCACAGGCCGCAGAGACGCAGCCTGCCCAGCAGGGCAGGGAGGGGAGCGGGCGGGCGGCGGACGCCCGGCGCGGAGGCGGGTTGAGGCGGCGGGCGCCGCGGCCCCACTCACCGGGCCGGTCCCTACAGCTGAGGAAGCGGCAGCGGCAGGAGCCAGGCATTCAAAATGGCGGCGGCGCGGCCGCAGCACCAATACCGCAGGCGGAAGAATCCGTGCGCGGGTACGTTGCCTTCGGCCTCCTAGCCTCTACTGGCCGCGGACGGAAGGCACAACCACAGTATCCTCGGCGGGGACAACAGGCAGACGGCGCGGCACAGGCACCAGCGGCGGCAAGGCGGAAAAATTCCGCTCGCACTACTTTTCTTGGCGGAAGCATCCGAGATTCCGGGATTGCGAAAGCATTACGTGTGCCCCGTGGCTTTCTCTGATGACGTCACGCGCAGGGCGGTCCCCGTTCCGTGCAGCAGCCGGTCGGATCCTACCGCCCGCAACCAGCGTTCCGCGGCGCGGGGCGGTTGGCGCCGGGGCACGAGCCGCGGGGCCTCCGCTGCTGGGCGGAGGCCGGCGGCGTCGCGCAGGCAGGCTGCGCTCAGGCTGGCGGCTTCTGGCGAAGCAGAGCATCGCATCTAGAAAACGTGCGGGGAGGCGATTCCGATACCAGCCCGGCGGTGGGCGAGGCTGTGCCCTAACGGCGGCACTGGGGAGGGGGAGCCAGCCGTGGAGCGGGCGCTGCGCGAGCACGGGGACACCGCTACTCGGGCCCGGGCTCTGTCCCTTGGGGCACGAGAGGCTTAGAGTGCGGCAATGAACAAGGGATCTCGATAAGGGGATCCGCAGCCGGCCCCGGAGCGGGCAGCTCTTCTCCCTGCACTTCCCAGGAACTTTTGTCACCCTTAAAAAAAAGTCACTGAACGCC
>VWZO01011725.1:823990-878067 GCA_013396975.1 Bucco capensis | reverse complement strand
CTGCCCGCCGCTGGCGCGGGGCGGCGATAGAGGCGGCATCGCCGGGCCCAGCCGGGCGTGGCTGGTTGCCACGACAACCGGCGCTGCCGGCGCCCCATGACGTCACCGCGGCGCGCGGCGTGGCCACGCCTCCTGCCGCCGAGTGAGGTAGTNCGGCTCGCTCTGTTCCTGGTGCAGGTGAGGCGGCGGCCGGCAGCGGGGACCTGGGAGCCGGCGTGTGGCAGCCCCTGCGGGTGCCCCCATGAACGAGCGTCGCGACCGGGGCTGCCGGGACACCGCAGGGCACCATGAGAGCGGGCCACGAGCGGAGCCAGGAGTGCCTCCCGCCAAAGAAGCGGGAACTTCCCGCCGCCAGCACCGGCACCGAGGCGGGACGGGCGGGGGGCGCCCAGGCCTCGGGCGAGGGTCCCGACTGGGCCCGGACAGCTGGGCCGGGTGCCGCGGCCCTGCGCTATGGCCCCGGCGAGGCCACAGAAGCGGTGGCGGGGCTGACTGTGGACCAGTACGGGATGCTCTACAAAGTGGCAGTGCCACCCGCCACCTTCTCCCCCACGGGTCTGCACTCCGTGGTGAACGTGAGCCCCCTGCCCCCCGCCTTCAACGTGACCTCGCCGATAATCCAGCACCCGGGGGTGCCCTACCCTCCCATCCACTACGCCCAGATCCCTCCGACGTCCCTGCAGTTCATTGGCTCCCATTACACAGTGCCCTATGCTGTCCCTCCTGGCTTCCTGCCTAGTCCTCTCCTGTCTCCTTCCACCAACCTCACCGCCTCTCACGTCCCCCACTTTGTGCCATATGCCTCTCTCTTCACGGAGGAAGCCGCTCCTTCCCCTCAGACTACCTCTCCCACCCACACCTTCAACAAATCTGCTTCTGTAATCTCACCTTCTGGCCAGATGCAGCACCACGCTGGGACCCAGCCACTAGATATTGCCCCCGGTAGAATTCCTGTTTATTATCAGATGTCCCGCCTCCCACCGGGCTATTCAGCATACCAGACACCTACAGCAGGGGGAAGCCCAGAGTCTTCTCGGCAAGACAGTCCCCTGAGTTCAGAAGTAGCTGCTGCCAATGGTGGACAGAGACACCTGGAGCATAACTTGGCGAGGAGGCCCAGTGAGGCTGTGGACTCTGCCAGCAGCAAGACTGAAGACTGCCTGCCAGGGGCTGCAGTGGGCTGCGTGGTCGATGGACAATTCCTTTCAGGTTACCAGACGTTGGGAACAGAGGCCTCTGTGCCAGCTCACAGAAGCACCCCAGACGCTGATCTGGAGGTTCAGAGGGTGGTGGGGGTGTTGGCATCTCAGGATTATCACCTTCTGGCAGTCCAGGGGAAAGATGAGCCGAGCCCTTTAAATCTTTGCCATGATGTCCCTGATCAGCAGGGGGAGGCAAAGGACGTGCTGAGGAACGCAGTGGAAAAGGCTGCTGCCGAGAAAGGCCAGTCCAGGAGCCCATGTGTGATGTCCCCTGAGGAGCCAGTTAGACAATTAACCAAAGGAATGGTGATAGCCAACGGCAAGCCAGTCCTGGTTCCCGTTGGATCCGAGCCCATCAGGTCTTCCACTTCAGAAACCCTGGTGAGGCAGAGCCCAGATGCACAGGCTCGAGGAAGTGTGCTTGAAAAGGACCTGGCCCAGCTGCAGCCCCCCAGCTCCTCACACTTGCCCTCTCACTTCATGAAAGGAGCCATCATCCAGCTGGCCACAGGAGAGCTGAAGCGGGTGGAGGACCTGCAGACGCAGGACTTTGTTCGCAGCGCGGAGGTGAGCGGGGGCCTGAAGATTGACTCCAGCACTGTGGTGGATATGCAGGAGAGCCAGTGGCCTGGCCTTGTCACACTGCAGTTTGTGGTTGGGGAGCAACAAAGTAAAGTGAGCATTGATGTGCCCCCAGAGCACCCCTTCTTTGTGTATGGGCAGGGCTGGTCCTCCTGTAGCCCGGGGCGGACCGCTCAGCTCTTTGCTTTGCCCTGTCACAGGCTGCAGGTGGGTGATGTCTGCATATCAATCAGTTTACAGAGCACCAGTGGCAACTCTGCTTCTCAGGCTAACCACCCTCTCACGGAGCAGTTGGCATCCACTAGGGAGAGATCGGAAAGAACAGCTCAGGGCTCCAGAGAACCTTCTGACAGAGCTGCTGAAAGGAAGAGCCACACAGACAGGGACAGCGCAGCCCAGAGCTCTCCTGCAGAACCCTCTCAGCCTGAGGCTGGCAGTCAGCACAGCTGGACAGCCCCAGGCTTCCAAAGATACAGCATGCAGGCAGAGGAGCCTCGGCCCTCACTGCTCCGTCCCTCGTTCATTCCCCAGGAGGTCAAGCTGTCCATCGAAGGGCGTTCCAATGCAGGGAAGTGACCCCTCTGAGGCTGCCAGCTAGGGCAGCCCCTGGAGGTGAGCCTCACCATCAGATGGAGGAATCGCACAGGCTTCACAACAGGTTCACCAGCGAGGCTGCATTCTGCCCTGCAGGACTGGCTTTGTTCCAGTTCAGTGGCTGACCAGGTCCTCTTGGGGAACCAAGAGGACTGCAGTGCCTCAGGGAGCAGCAGTTGGCTAGCTGGGGTAGAAAAGAAGGCTGTGCTCATGAGCTTGCGATGAGAGCATTCCAGAGGTCAGGCTGGGGCTTTCTCACACCTCCCTGAGTAACTGACTCCCTGCAGGGCAGGGTGTAAGCGTTCGGGCTGGGTGGGAGATGAGGAGGGCAGACACAGCTTAAGGTAGCAGATAATTGCTGAAGATTTTATTCCTCCTTTCTCATGATGGGGAGAGGTGGGTCCCCACTGGAGTTCAGGGGCTCTGCTCCCACTGTCCCTTTTCTTCACACATGCACTTTAAAAGGACCCTTCCCCGCAGAGCTCTTGAGGGCAGGACAGAGATGCTTCTGGTGGTTCTGGTTCTGTTTAATGTCTCTTCCACTGAATCCAACTGCTCTTTCTTCTTGCAAAGAATGTACAGATTTGAATGAATCACAGAAATTCGAGAAGAAGGACCAAAAGGATGGGCTTGGGTGTAGGTGAATAGGCAACTTGAGCACTTGGGATGGGACACGAGTCGGGATGGGATATGTCAGAGTCCTGCTATCAAATACATTTCATTATTTGACACCAAATCAAATCTTTCTTCCCATGTTAATAACTTCAAAGGAAATCTCTTGGGCTTAGAGCTTTTTCAGAGGCTTAGCCTAGGGATGAGTGGGGTTGGGGCTTTGGTTTGCAGTTTGATTTTGGGTTTTTGTTTTTTAAAGCTGGAGTAAAGTATCTTCAGCATTCTCTAGGAAGGATGGGGAGCATCCTTCTTCTGGGAGAAGATTGAGACCATTTTTAATTAAATGAGAAGAAAACTTTCCAGATGGCTAATGCTTCCCTGCAGGCAGTTTCCTGAATAAGCTCTAGAGAAGAGACAAGTGTTGGCGCATGGCAGGCAAGGTACAAAGTTTCTGCTAAGTAGAGTTTCATGATAAATGTAGGGACTCTAAAAATATCACAGCATCATAGGGCATTTTGGGATGGTTTTGGGTTAGTTTTTCTGATGCTTTGCTTTGGAGCTCCTCTGTAGAACACCACAGTAAAATCCAGAGTAGTCTTCACAGTGAGACTGAATAGAGATGTAGATGAATACCTCGTGATGGTAATGACACTCCACTCAAGGGAAGGCTCCTGTAGTTACACTAATTTGCTCTCTCTGGTGGTGTTAGGACACCAACTGTAGCTGCTTAGCCAGGATAAAAAGTAGTCACTGTTATGTTGAGGATAAGTCTTCACTGACTTAAGCTGGGTTAAGGACCAGGCTTTTGAGAGTGTTTCTTTTCAGTGTGCAGGTCCCTGCTAGAGTCCTGATGCTGCTCCTGATGTTCAGCATACCATTTTCTCTCTCCCTTCTCTCATCTTCCTGTCAGGTATGCCTGACTGCCAAGGCACAGCTTCTCTCTTTCCCTGAATGGCTTGTGTGTCAGCTCTTCCTCTCATGTCCTTGGGTCAGCTTGTGGTGTCTCAGGCCTGTTCTGCACCCTCTCTGTGTCATGTTCTTGATTGGCTTCAGGTGATTGTAGCAGAAGGGTGCTCTGCCTGGCTATTAGGCAAATTAGAGTCTCCAGAATGTCCCATCCAGGCCTCAGTCCTCTTTTCCTAGCACATTGCTAGCCACTTCTGTTGCCTTTGAAATGCCTGCACCAGGAAAGTTTCTCTTCAGGCTTTAGGTCTGTGTGCTATTCATGCCTTCAGTGTTTGTGCCTCATGGGGGTTTGTGCCTCATGAGGGAGGATGCTGCCTGTGTCACAGGTACTGCCCCCAAATGAGGCACTGCTGCTGATCTCATCAGCTGCATCTGAAATGTACTCAGTCGTCGTGATGCTGTCATGGGCAGTCTTTGCCTCCTTGGGATGCAGCAGCTGTGGGAGCAGATGCTGTTTCCATGGCACTGTCTGGGCCCAGGTGTCCCATCACCTCTCTGGTCCACAGTTGCTGTTCTTCAGACCAAGAGCTCGATTAACGCTGTTAGTATTCATGCTCAGGATATCCAGGGTGTCTGTGGCTGAAGGCAGAGGAGCTCAGGTTCTCTTCCTGTGCTTTGCATGGTGCATGCAGAGGAATTCACAGTGGTGGCAGGCAGCTAGGAAGGGATCTTGCTTAGGCATGGTGTGTGAATGTAATGGGCTGGCTACATGCACAGCTGAAGGGTGCAGAGCCCCTTGTGCAGCCTGGAACACTGAAATCTGTCTTCTAGAGATGCTTTGGAGAGCCTGCCTTATCTCATGTGTGTTACTCTAAGTACTGCTCCTAGATCTCAGCCGTGCTGAGCAGTGGTCTGAAAGGGCAGACACTGATCTGTGAGGAAAGGTGATGTGCTAAAGCAGCTTTGTACTGTAGGCAGCTGAAGGGCTGTGAAGGTGCTCACCCTGGCCACTGACCTGGGCTTTGGCTGGCTCTGCCTCTGTTGGTGGCAGTTCTGAGCTCTGTGGAACAGGCCAGGGTGAACTTGACCTTGGTGCTTCTACCCAGACTCACTGCTGGGTATATTTCAGCTGCCAGCTCTTCTGTGGAAGCAATGGTTTGGGGTATAGCTCGTGGCAGGGCATTGAGATGAAGACTCTGGCCGTCTGGGCTGCTTGGCCCAGAGGTGGTGGTCAGGAGGAGGCCACTGGAACCCTCTACCCAGCTCAGCAGCACTCATAATCACTGGATCTGTCCTTACTAGGTTGGGATGTGGTGCTCAGCACCTGTGGTGGTTGCTGTGCTGAGCATTGAGGCTCTCCTGAGACAGTGTGTGACAGGCTCTGCTGTAAGCAGAAAGGCTATGAAGGAGCCCATGGAGAAGGCTTTTATTTCTTAGGTTTACAGGGAAAGGAGGAAATAAAGTCAGGAAGACATTGTGGAATGAGATGGCTACCTGGGATTTTCTGCTGGCAGAGATGTGACAGGCTTCTCAGAGAAATATACTGTTTTCCTACTGATATTGTGAGGGGGAGGAGAGAGCTGTGGTCTGTCCTACCCAGAGCAGGAGGCCTCCTGGCCTTGGTCTTACCCAGCTCACACTCTGTGGCAGGAGTCTGTAGGATGCAATAATGGGTGTCTGTAGCCATCTGTCCCATCTCACAAAGCATTCCTTGGCTCAGCTGCCCAGCAGAGGCCAGGCCTGTTCCTAGGCTGTGCCTACACTGTTGCTCCAGGAACGTGAGACTTGCTCCAAGCGACAAGTGCTCATCACTACCAGACTATGCAGAGGAAGCTCTGTCTGGAAAGCAGGAGAGCTGCAGAGGCTCCTCTGCCTCCCCTTTCCAGCAGGTGCACGAGTATAATGCACTTTTCACATTAGGTGTCCCACCCCTGTCCCCACCCCACACTCGCAGTCACTTTGCCCTGTAGAGAGTGAGCAGCCCTCGTTCCTCAGAGAATCCTGTCCAGAGCTACAGCAGCTTGAGTAGCCCAAACGCTAGCTCCTGCCCGCCGCAGTCCATGTGCCTTCCCCTAGCCTCACTCACAACTGCTCTTTGTCTTTCAGGCTGTCCTAGGGCTTGACACTTTGCAGAAGCTGCTAAGATGGCTACGAGTGCACATTCTGTACAGAGTTGGGCCCAGGGTGTGTTCCATGTGTGGCTTAAAAAGCTGATGGTCAGGGCCCTGCCATACTCTTCACACCTCGCTGTGGAGAACAGGACTGCCCCTAACACCCACCCACAGCCCTGCACGTCCTCTCCTGGCACCCTGGTGCCCATGCAGGCAGGAGGGGGTGGTGCTGGGGAAGCCTGGCTGTCCTGAGGCAAGGAGGCCTTTGTAGATAGGCGCTGATCCCTCCACTATAACCCCAGTTATGTAATGGCTGTATTAACATGTAACCGACCGCAGTGTATCTAAAGCCTTAGAACTAGTCAGGTGCTCCCCTCCAACCTTCTTCCTGCCCCCTCTCCTCCTCCCTGATCTTTAACAAAGCATTAATAATTCTAAGGATAATCTCTATTTTGTTGTGCTTTTTTGTAACTGTTTTAAATAAATCGATTTGTACTGTATATTTGTACTTTTGGTGAGATCCTTTCTCCTGTTTTACCATTTTGAGTCTGTACTTGGCTACACACAGATTGTATTTTTATTGTTAATGCTCTTATGAATATTGCATTTAACTTGTTGACTCTGTAAACACAGTATATATCTATATATATATCTATATATAAACCAATAGCTTTTCCTTTGGTGTTTGCTTGTCTGTAGCTTTGGTGGTCACTAGGATGTGGCTTCTCTGGTCTCATACAGAGTGATCTGGAGACTTGTGACAAGGGCATGCTGAAGGCTGGCAGATGGATTATGAGCCCTAATTCCATGTTCAAATATGTTTGCTTTTAAGTGGTCTTTCTTGAACCCCCTGGAATCCTGCTTAGGTGCCAGTGATGCTGCAGATGGCAGAGTGAAGCTGCATCTCTGCTGGCCAAGCCAAACAGCAAACACTGCCAGGAGCAAACTCTGACATTTTGAGTATGAAAATGGACAGAGGTAAGGATAAAAGTGAGAAATCAGTTCAAAGAACAAGGGAACATGGAACTGAATAGAGCCTTTCCAGATCTGGTGCCTTTTCCTAAAGAGAGAGGCAAGGATGGCTTCTGGATGTCAGCTCTGTGTGATGAATGATGAGTTAAAACAGCTTCTGTAAGGTGAGGAAATGGTGCTGCAGTGGCAGGGGGAGGAAATGAGTGTGGAGATGAAATGCTCTGTGTAGCAAGCATCCACAAGACTGCTCTAAGGTTAGTCCATTGTGAAAAGAATGCAACGTGATGGATGCACTTTGAAGCAGTAACTAGGGACTTCAAGGGACTTGAACCAAAAGTTTTTCAAACTGGGAAAAGAGGGGGGGAAAGCTTCTAAGTAGTCTGGCTGAAAGATTTTGCTTCTTGTTTTAACTTTACTCTTCTGATCTCAAATAGGAGTCTTCTCATGCAGAGAAGACAGTAGCTCCCAGCATGTTCAGACTGCCCTGTACCCACACCCAGACTAACTGAAGTGCTGTGACAGCAGCTGGGCTCTGTAGGCTACAAAAGAGATGTGTGCTGGGCTGACATCTGGAAACCACAAAGCTGCAGCATGTGTTATGACATGCTCATTGTTCAAGAAACCAAATAATGGAGAGTGTACTGCCCCTTTGCCCCCCATCAGTCCTTCTGTGCTAATGCTTTGCCTTTTCCAGTTTAAATATGCCTAGATTTATTCTCCATGGTGGCAGTGTCACACTGATTTCCAATAGCAATGGGAACTGTGTCACATAGGTACAGACTAAGATCACATTTTGCCTTGGCTGCCTCTTGAATAAACTTAAAGAAGGCTCAAAGTCCTTACCCTCTGGCAGGTGTTTCCAGACTCAGTTACTGTAGCTTTCTGTGGCTCCTCCCCAGGTGACTCCTTTCTCACATTCCTCTCTTTGGTTTTGCTTATTGGGGGAGGAAAAAGAACTTTCTTTTCTACCTGTGTGATTCTGCTTGCTGATGGTCTCTCCCTCACCCCACAGTGTTACCTGCAGTGACCACTCAAAGCCACTGCTGGCCACAGAGGAGTTTACTAGGAGAAATAAGCATTCCCAGCCTCTCCTGATAGGAGAGATGCTCCAGTCCCTTCACTATCCCAGTGGCCATTTGCTGGACACACTCCAGTATGTCTGTTCCCCTCTGTACTGGGCAGCCCAGGACTGGACACAGCACTGCAGCTGTGGCCTCACCAGTGCTGAGTAAAGGGAAAGCAAATCCCTGCAGCACTAGGGAACTGACCTACCCTTAGTATTTACCATTCAATCAACTGAAATGCTATTTAAGTGAAATCTACCTTGTTTGCTTACCTCAGTCAGCCCTTCTGTTAGTGTTTTATGAGGTGTTGCAGAACAGGAACACAGTTGCCTCTTACTTTTTCCATGGATATTACTGCAAATAAGTACATGATAGTGTTAAGGATGTGCAGAGCCATTCCAGGGGGACACCATCCTCCTTTGCTTCCTTTCTATGTGCACAAACTGAAGGATTTACTCCTGGAGCAGCTGTGGACTACCCAAGTCTGCAGCTCCCTCATTCATGCTGCAGTAAGCAAGATCCCTCTTTAGTGAGGTAGGCTTTTACCCACAGCAGAACTGCAGCAGCCCAACCACGTCCAGGGGGAAGGCTCCAAGAACAAGCACAGGAGGTAAAGAAGGGAACTAAAGAAATGTGAACATTAATTTATTTTCCCCTGTTCACAGGATGTGACTTGGACCCCAGAGCAGCCTGTGTCCTCAGAACCTACCCCCACCAGGGCTACGGTGGCAGACACCTCCCACTCTGCTCAGGTGAGAAGCAGAAGCACCTGCCAGCAAGAGCCAGCCGTGGACCCGCAGCAGCCTCCTGCAGGACCTGACCCACAGCAGCAGCACATGAGTCAGCTGGACACAGCAGCATCAAGTCTCCTAGCACCTGCGGCAGGCACAGCAGAGGTGGCAGAGTCCTCAGCTGCAGCTTTAATGCAGGGCACTGTTGCTCTGCTCCTCAAAAGTCATCTTGCCCAGCAGCTGGCTCTCCAGCTCCGCATTGCTTACTGGCAGCTGGAAGAAGTTCATTTCTGCTGCCAAGGCAGCCATGGCAGAGGGGTCCTGGCCAAACTGTGCCCGCAGCATCATGTCCATTTTCTCCAGGCGCCGCTTGAGCCGCTTGGCCTCGCGCTCCCGGATCAGGCGGGCCTGCCGCTTCTCCGGCGTCTCGTTGGCGCGCTTCAGCCGCATGGCCTCCCGGTCCCGCTGCAGCCGCCGCGCCCGCTGCTCGTCCGTCTCCTGCATGCGCTGCAGGCGCTTGGCCTCCCGGTCCCGCATGCGCCTCACCTCCCGCTCCTCGGGGGTCTCGTTGTCCCGCCGGCTCTTCTTGGCCGTGCGCTCCCGCTCCAGCCGCTGCAGCCGCGCTTCCAGGGGCTCGTTCTGCCGGCGAAGGGCCCACTTGCGCACAGCGGGCGTCTGCGCCTGCAGCAGCCTGCGGTACGCGGCGCAGTTGTTGCACACCAGGAGGATGGCCGCGGGGTACACGGGGCTGGGGAAGGCAAGGTCCTTCCCCTCGAGGCCGGAGGGGCCCTGGCTCTGCGGGGCTGGCAGCCGATCTGCACTCAGCACCTCTGGCAGCTTCTCGCTGGGAAGCGGAAAGAGCAGAGTCAGAGCCTCGGTGCTCTTGGTGGAGAGGAGTCCCCATCCCAGAGTGCCCCAACTACAGCCCCAGGTGGAGGCCGCTGCTGAACCATTCCTGCCACAGGCATCTCTATCTGAAGTGGAGCATCACTGTGCCTGGGGGTGGGAAGCAGGTTAGCCCAGAGCTGTGTCTGGGTTGGAGGAGTGCAAGAGCAGCCATTAGCCAGCAAGCTTCTCCTCCCCCTCATCTCTGGATTTCTCCTTACAGCCCTATGCCGCTGGTCAGTGGATAGTCTTCCACCAGGCAGGACACAATTTCCGGCTATAGTCCTGCTCTAGGAATGATGAACCCTTCTGGGCAGTACAGGCCTGCTCTGATGAACAGCTGGGCAAGGGAAGCAGAGGATTGTTCTCCAGTGACTGGAGACCCCCGTGCCTTCTGCACGACTAGTCCCTCACAGAGCTAAGGGATGCCCCTTCAGCAGCACAGCCTGCAGAGCTCTTGGCAGGTGATGCAGAGCTACCAGCAGGAAGGGACTGAGGGAATCTCACTCACTGGGGGTGTTCACAACTCTCCTACAGGCCTTAGTGGGTGCAGAGCCATGAATTCTGTGTCATTTAAGGCCCACTCCCCTTTAGTGAGGGTGCCCCAGCCTACTCACCAGCCAGGGTGAGCCTGACCTGTTGAAGGTGGCGTGGCTGGTGAAGCGTGCTCCACACACTGCACAGTTTGACAGCTGGTCCTCAGAGTGGATGAGGAGATGTCTCCCAAGGGATCCTGGTGAGCTGAGGGCTCTGCCACAGACAGGACACATGTAGCTCTTGGCACTCACCACTGCTGCTGTGTGCTGCAGAACAACCACTGCATTAGTTACAGACTGCCCAGCCCAAGGCAAGCTCAACAGATACAGCAAACCAGCCCAGCCTTGGAATGGGGACACTTTACCACTGAAGAACAGCAGTTTTCATGGGTAGGAGCCACCATAAAGGTACAAACCAAAGAACTGAGTGATTAGGAGGAATGTTTCTTATCTCACTGAACAATGTAAAAATTGCTTCCATGTTTAGTCTCAAGGAACTGGCTGGACTCATCCTGCAAGTGCTTGCAGAGACTGCCTGGGAATAGAGTTGTGGACCATTTACTGTTGTGAACTTCAGTCACATCCTAGCTAGAAGCTCAGTTCTGTGATGACAAAAAACAGAACAAAGCTCTCCGATGCTCTGGGTTGTTTTCGGGCTTAGGGCTTAAGGCTAGATGTTTCCCAAATGGGAACCATCCCTACCTGATACACGTGAGCAATGAGCTGCTCTCTGCTCCCATACTCCAGCTGGCAGAGGGGGCACTGTGACAGTCCCAGCACAGGGTCAGCGTTCAAACTCTCAGGCATCTACAGGGAGGTTGTTTGGAGGAGGTGGGAGGGAGAAAAAGATAAGGAACCATGATGGGGAGAGGAGGTGTTTAGGCATTACCCTTCTCTCTCCTTGGGAGGTTAAGGTGAGTGCAGAGCCCCAGTACACACTTACCTCTTTTTCCCTCATCACTGGGGTTCCGGCCATAGGTTGTTCTGTATTCTCCAATTCTTTCTTCACTTTCACCACTGAGCCGTCCTCCTCAGATGTATGGGAAGAAACTTCATCCTGGGTGGTTTCCTCCTCATCACTGCTACCTGGAACATGCAGAACAGTTATTCTAAGTGCCAGCACCCTGAGGGCACTCACAGGCCTTAGTTGTCCTGGCCAGCATTACCCACTGCCTCTGACCAGGGGCTCCATTTAAACTCAGGCAGGGGTACTTCAGAACCTGAAGCACTCTGAGTCCCTGGGCCTGGCCTGTCACCCTGCCTTGTGTGACAAGCACTGGACTGTCAGCTGGACCTGCTGCTGTTGCCACCCTGCCTGGGTAAGCTGGGACTGCATCCTGCTGTGAGGCCACTGCCCAGCCTGTGCTGTAGTGTCCTTGGCTCCAGGCTCCCCTTCCCTTAGAGAGCAGTCCTGCTGCCTGCTGACAAGGCCCTGCACAGGAGCCAAAGGCTAACCCAGAGGAGGAGAAGGGCACCCCCAAAAGCTGTGCAGCACCTAGCCTCCCCCTCGCCAGGGTCCCTGCAGCCCACTCCCTGGCCACTGTGGAAGGGCAGAACTCACTGCTGCTGGAGTCAGGCTCTTGCAGCGGGCGAAGGGCTGGCCTCTGCTCCCCGAGAGCTCCAGCAAAGCTGTTCTTCAGCATGGCTTGGCGGGCTTGCTCCTCCAGCCCTGCAAACACTTGCTCCCCTGGCAGCCACAAGAACAAAGAGTCAGATCAGTGCTGTTCCATCGCTTGCCCCACCGAGGCTTGCCAAAGCCACCACAGGCGTGAGGCTGCTCACCTGCACGGTGCAGAACCTCTGCAGTCACCTCTCAGAACGCATTTAAGTAACCTCTCTGCTGGCCTAGCCTGCAGCACCAGCCTCTTGTGATGTGAGCCCAGGCCCTGGGTGCAGAACAGTCTCACCAGTGGAAATGTCCAGCATCATGCTGCTCTCTGCATATTCTTTATACACCACTCCAGCCACAAACCCCCTGTGAGACCCCATTTACCTGCCAAATATAGCTAGGTGGCTTTCTCTGCTAGCAAGCTATCTGCCAACAGAGTGATAGCCCAGTTGTAGGTGGGAGAAGCCACTTGGGGATTGTGACCATATCACAGATCAGGTACAGTGCTCTATGGCTCTTCAAAATCAGTAACTGCTTTTCCTTACTGTAACAGGCAACTTGCACAAAAGCAGTATATCCCTGGGGGCCTGGCACCTCATCTGCTCTCCAGAGTCATACTAAAACCAGGGCTTGTCCTTGGCATGCTCTGTCATCACCTTCTGTCCCAGGAGGACTGAGGACAAGCTGCCTTCAAGAAGGTGTTTGTGCTAGAGCTAGTGTTCTCCTGCTGCATGAGAGGTGACTTGCTCCACTGCCTTGCCTTGCCCAGGAGGGGCTCTGGCTAAAATAAATCTCAGTGACACTGACACGCTCAAAACAGAAAAAGAAGGGAATGAACCCAGAAAGCTGAGATGCTTGTTTACGATAGCTTACAGTCTGTTGCGTGGACAGACACTGATCACTAGCACCTCAGCTCAGCAGATGGCAAATATTGAAAGAAGGCAACTATTTTGGCTTCTTACAGCAACCACTGCTAAGGAGAACTTCTGGCTGCACGGACTAAGGATAAAAGGCAAGCATTAGTTTTCATATTAAGTCAAACAAATGACTGTTCCAGATGCTGATGTGATTTACCTCTCAGTGGATGAGCTGGGAGTGCTTGGGACAAGGTGCTGAAGTTCCCAGTGGACTAGCTCTTGGGTTAAACCTCTCAACTGATTTTTATGTTCCCCAGGACCACTCCAAGCACAGATGCAAACATGCCAAGGAAGACACAGTGCATTTCCCACATAAAACAGAAGGCAGAACAGCTTTCAGAAGAAAATTATACGTTTAAGTGTAGGGTCACCTCAGCATAACCAGGGAATGGAACTCTTGACCCCTGAGAGAGCAGCAGTCCTGCTGCAAGGACAGGCACATTCCCACAGACTGAACTCTGCCAGCTTTGCCCCGCGCTCACACTGCCTTGCTGCTGCTTACCTCACCACAAGCAGTAATTTAGGGAAGACTTCAAAGACCTTCAGAAGTTTCACAGAAACTGTGGGAGAAGAGTTTTAGTTCCCAACATGCCCATGGAGGTTTCCAAAAGTACTTGAAGGCATTTACCATTCTGTTCCAGCACTACAAGGAAGGTTTCTGCAGAGGTTTCAGAACCCCATCCGTGGGGCTGAAGAGAGGTGCTGAGGAGCACCCTAGGTCTCTGCCACTGGACGCAGCAGGTGCCATCGTGGCTGCTATGGCACATGTGCCTCCATCAGAGGCCATGTTTCATCACCTGGAGTGCTGGTTTTGTCCCTGGAGCACAACCCCGCATGGGTGGGACTGAGACACAGACTGTGCAAACAGCAGATATCCACAAACCACTAGGAGAAAAGCCCAGAATCCAAACAAGCATTGCAAGACAAAGTATGGTGAAATTAAGAGACCTGCAGAACAGGATGGATATGAAACTGTGGTGGGAGCTGTGCTACCTGTGACAGAGTTAAAGAACAGGACTCCCAAACACCACAGCAACTGCTTGTGGAAACAGTTACCTGTTTGTTTTCTTCCTCCTTTCCCCTTCCAGGCAGCTTCTGTTTGCACTGAGCAGCAGCCTGGGTGTCTGAGGGCAGGCAGGTTCCTGCTCTCATACTCAGACTACGCAGACAGACTGAAGCATTTGAAGAGCTGTGACCTTTATCTGGGGTGACTGAGAACTCCTGTCAGTAACACTAGGTACCAGCACAACAGAGAGTGATTGTGTCTGCCAGTGGCCTTCCCTACAACACAGCCAGAAGCAAGCTAGCAGTTTTCTGCCCCATGCTGAATCCCTCAGCTTACAGCCAGAAATGCCAACTGTTACAAAGCAGTGCTGTCAGCAGCTGTCACCTAGTGCACTCTCCACTAGTCCCTGCCTAAAAGGCATCATGCAATTGGGAAATACAAACCTTAAAACCACTATCTTTAGCTTATACAGAGTTTCTTACATACTGAACTAACACTGTCTCCAAAAGAACTTGAGGAAGAGCGTCCTGTTCATCTCCTGCTGGACTCAGGCCTCCTTTGAGGAAGCTTTAGAGATCTGATGTTGACAGGCACAGGGTCACACTTTTATCGTTTCTGCAGACATGTTTACACACAGACACACCCCCACCTCCACCCCACTTGGAGTACACTTCCATCCATTTGGAAAGGGAGCAAGACAGGCAACAGCTTTAGGATCACTGCTATCAGCACAGGATGTTAAGCTCAATACTGAATCACAGACTCTTCTCCAGAAGTTTCTTTTATTGGATACACAAAGGGCTGCAGGCTGCCACAACACCACAGCAAGTCACCGTAGTTGTTTTACAAACAGCTAGATGCAGGACAGAGAAAGACTGCACAATTGCCTCCTCTGCTTTGCACTCCAGTTCTCCTCTCCATAATCCTGTGAGTGGGATGCCAAGTGAGCAGGTGGAGGTGGGGGGCAGCCCTGTGAACTGTGCAACAGGGGCAGTTAGGACTGCTAGGATCTGGTGCTGTAGCAACTTTGTAGCCAGAAATGATTTTTGTTTTCCTGAGCCCCTCCCTTCTTGAACTGTATGAATGCAGGATAACTCTCAGGTGTTCTGGAAAATAAACACACAAACAAGCAGCCCCCACCCCAAAATCCACAAAGGAAATAAAACAAAAATCAAGAGAAACTGCATCACTCCCCTCTCTTCCTTCCTAAACAGAAAAGGTCTCCCAGAGATGAGCCACCTTAGACCCTCCTTGCACATCAATTTAAAGTCCCTGTAGGTCTTCTCTGTGTTCCTTTCCTGGACCTGAAATCTGCAAGTCTTTCCACCACTGTGGATCTAGGCCACCTGCCCCATGGCTATTCTGGGTTGTCCACACTGCTGTAGTGGTTACTGAAATGAAAAACAACACAATTGAGAGAGTTAACAATGCAGCCCACAGAGCCCTTTAAGAACCAAGGAGCCTGGATTTGAGGCAAGTAACATTTCTGCTTGGTTTGAATGCTGGGTGATATTTCTTGCAAGATACTTCCTCTTCCAACTGGGAATGTTAGAGATGGCAGAGTTCAAGGAACACCGAAGAGCACAGGATGTGTGTGTGGCAGAGGCAGAGGGAAGGAAAGAGAGGATTAAGGGGATATTGGGACCAAGACGAATAGAGCTAGGAAGTGGGGAGTAATTTCACTGACAAAAGCTGTTCTCAAGAGCCCTGAAATAAGCATCACTTGCCAAGGCACAAGCAATAGAAAGAAAAGCAGCTGATGGGACAGCAAGGAAGGAAAACAAAGCACGGGCTGAGACCTGCAGAAGACTTTGAGCAAGCAGCCCATCCCCAGCAGTGACAGGGCAGCAGTGGGTGGGCTGGAGTGCAAGACTGGAGCCACTGCACAGAGAGATTTCAGACTGTTAGACTCTAGACCGGGAGAAAATACAGGGCAAACTGAGCCAAGGACGATATGGTCACAGCAACAGAACTCAGTGTGGAATGGGCAATGCAGCAAGCATATTCCAGTGTCACAGCTGTATTTGTTAGCCCTTTGTCAAGGTCCAAGAGCTTTGCATTCACCATGTGGCAGAATAGAATTCAATTATTAGGAGCCAGTTACATGCTGCAGTCCTGCCAAAGGGGAAATGATACAATTAGAACTGTGGAAAGACTGGCCATTGTGCCACATGAGCATCATCATGTGCAATCAGACTTTGGTGACAACAGTAATTTTTATCATTGTTTCTGTATTATTTTGAATTTCCTTGCACATCAACTTCCATTTAGAGCTGTATTGACTTGTACCCACACAACTTCCCAGCCTGCTGCTCTGCATGCCAAATAAAGTGACTCTGTGCTGAGTGAGGACAGCAAACGATGTTGTGGTGAGAGCAAGGTTAAACACGAGGCCATGCCAAGCCTGGAAAGCAACCCTGGAAAGAGGTGGCACCAAGCAAGCCAGAGAGAGGAGATCTGCAGCTGTTGCTTGCCCTGGTCAGTCCAAGAAGGAAGATAACACGGAGTGGCCATGCAAAGAAGAAGGAGCCACCAGCCTCCCACAGACGTGTCCAGTCAGATACTCCCAGTGGTATTTACACAAATCCAGAAGCACTTCCCCAGCCCACAGCCTGCTGAAGCAGACCCCAGCTGCATACCTGCTGTCCCTTTCATTCCTCTCCTCCCAACCACTCCAGTCCCTGTGAAGAAGTCTCAGTAAGGTGTCTGCTATGTCTCAGTCTGACTCCTCATTCTGCTGGCTCACCCAGTTCTTGGAGCTGAAGCTCTCTTCCATTATCCTCGTCAGTGCACTGCTTGGCATTTCTGGGCCCTCCAGACACACAGCAGGCTAGCAGACAGAAGTCCCAACGACTTGGTGGTGTTCATCCCAAGACAGACAAGATTTTCCATCCCAAGGTGGAGACATCACCATTGACATGTTTCTGGTATCTCTCGGTCCCTTTATTTTCTTGTGGTCCTACTTGCTGCTCCTGATGGCTCCTGTTGAATAGTTGCTGTGTAGCAATGTACTGCATGTAAAGGAGGTGAACATGTCCCAGAATTGCTCTCTGTGGCATCCCAGATGCCATAACCTCAACCTCATGCCCACTGGTAGCACGTTTGTCAGACAGCTTCCCCGAGATAGAAACTGAAGGTACAATCACTTCCATTGCATACAGAAAAGCAATGCTCACTGTCAAAATTGTGCACAGCTGAACTCCTTAACACCTACAGTTCTGCAGACAATAGTACAAGCTTCTGGAGAACATAAGCCTTAGCAAAAAGCAGGACACAGCCCACCTGAACACCATGGACACTCCCTGCACCCTTGGAGCTGTTGTAGCCCTTGGTCTCTGTACATGAGAGACCACAACTGCCCCAGGGAGAGTGTGCTATGTGCTGCCTGTCTCAGTCTGCTCCACACAGCACTGCAGCATCTCAGCACTCTCAGAAGCAAACGTATGTGGACACAAGATGTGCTACTGGCATCACAGGACAGAACAGAGGACACATCAGGTTTCTCTCAGGAAGGTAACTCCAATGTCATTAATGTTCTACCAGGTGAATCAAAGTTGTACTCCGCTACCTTGAACCTGGTGCCCAGCAGCAGGAACTGGAGAGTGTAGGTCAGTCCAGATGCCAGAAGCCAGGCTGGCTGCCAAGGAAAGCTCTGTCAGCTCTCCCCTGCCTAGCTCTAGCAGCCCATGGGGCTTCCCACTGCCAGAGAGAGGTCATTCTCCCCAGTGTGCAGAGTGTCAGGCTGTATCACAGTGTGTCTTCCCCTAGCAGAGAACAGCTTGCATAGATTCCTGTGGCTGCACCCACACAAAGAGGCAGCACAGGGAAACACAAAGACATGCAAGCCAGCAGCATCAGCAAAGTGAGGCAGTGTTAGGGCTGCAGCATTCACTCTCTGTCCCATACTCCTGGCAGCTACTGCAGCTTAACAGTACCAGGGCCCTCTCACCAGCCTTGCTTGCACAGATCCATAGAAGCGGAAACCTGTTTTCCTCATTCCAGCCACAAAGCTGGCTATGAGCAAGGGCACAGCTTCAGTTCCCCAGCTTTCCAACGGTGCAATCAAACAGAAGCTGTGTATGTGCAGCCAAACATCCACACATCTCCCAGCTCCACTAACATGCTGCAGCCTGCCCACTGGAAGTGCTGATCCACAGCATCTTCAGCCCTTTCACTACCAAACAAGTGCCAGGGTCTTGACACTGCCAGAGAAAGAGAGATCTGTCCTGTCAGCTCGGCTCAGGAATGATCTGACAGATCACGTTCATCTGTATATTACTTAGCCACTACCCATTCCCTGCAAAGAGCAAATGGCTTTATTTACATTATCTGGTAGGAAACTGAGGTACAGTGAGCTTGAGTAAGCAGTTCAAGGCCAGTAAGTTGAGTGAGTGGTATGGCAAAGATGGGAACACAGGGCTTGCTGCTGCCAGCCACACACTCAGACCACCTCACCTAGAACTTCCTTTGCTACCCAAGGTGGGGCCAGAGCCCCAAAGTCACTTTTCTTCCTGTACTAACTTGCCCTTGTGATAGTGTGAATGCAAAGCACAGCTACAGGCCCTGCACATACACACCTACCTGTAGAGCATTAGTTGTTTGTTCAAGCCTATCCCTGTCCTGCCATGCCAGGACACAGCCAGATCCCCTGATGTACAGAGCTCAGCTTCTCTTCTTACAGTCCCTAAGAGGAAATGTGAATAGCCACCATTCCCCCACAAACTGTACCTTTCCATCTTTCCCCTCCTCCCCATGTCACTCCACAGCAATTCAGATAGGGCAAGGATCCCACAGCACTGTGTAACAGGATACTCACAGTGAACTTTGTTAGGAGTGGTCTGTTTCCGACGGGACATGTTTCCCTGACCTGGAAGCAGTGTTCCTTCCCTCAGCAGAGGGCTCACCTGAGAAGAGAAGAGCCTGTCACACATACCACTGGCACCTCCTGAGCCTCTGGCCAAAGGCAGCTGGCTGTCTAAGGGTCATTCCCCACCCTTCTGCCTACAAGCTTGTTTCTGCATCACCACAGCCATATTCAGTGCCAGCACCCAACATGACCCACAAGGATTTCATAAATCACCCTGCACAGGCAGTCCCATCCAGTTCTCAGGCAAAGTTACAAGCAATCCTGTTCCCAGAATACCAGAATCTAAAAATGCCCCACTTGAAGAGAGACTGTGATCCCAGTTCAAATACTCTTCTTCCTCCTCTCCACACTCACAGCTGACAAAGCAGAAGCATAAACAATTGTGCAGACCCTGCTCTATCTCCAACCCCCTCCCACACACAGAGAGACCAAGAGGATGGAAGGCCCCCACCACACACCATCAGGTACCAGTTAATCCAGCCTAGGCAGACAAGGGAACCAGCTGCCCCATGGCCACAGCTCCAGACACAGTGACAGCAGCTGACAGGATAATGTGGTCAGGCCAGGGACAGGTCTCAGCCAAAAGATGCCCCTTGAAGGGACTGACCTCAGGACTCCCGCACACAGGCAGAGGGAAAGAGCAGGGCTGCTTGCCCTCCCTGCTGCCAGCACCTCCCTGGGCAGACAGGGCCAGGACAGGCCGTGGGGCCACGGGGAGAGATCTCTGACACCCCACCTCCCGTGGGGAGGGATGAACCCTCTTGTCCCACACGGGTGAGGACACACTGACCCCTTCAAACTTGACAAAGAGGGGAAACATCGACTCCTTGTCCTCAGACTGAAAGAGGAAGCAATCATTCCCAACAGTCCCCTCAGACAGACAGACAAAAGGACGAGCTGAACCCATTTCCCCCCAGACAGACGGCCACAGAGATCCTGTCACCCTCCTCAGACAGAGGAATCCAGCCGGCCGTCCCTGAACACGGGAGGCGGCTGAAGGAAGAATGCAGCCCGCGAGCGGACGGACACACAGACAGACGGACCTGGCTCTCCTGGCAGCGGGACGGACAGCGGAACCCTGCCCAGGCCCCCGAGGGTCTCAGACAGCCGGACAGACAGCCCAGCCTGGCCCCTCGCGGGCACAGGGATCGGCGCGGCCGCCTCGGGGGCGGACGGCTCCGACCCCAGCCCCGGCCCTGCTCGCCTTACCCGGTCCCGCTGCAGGCGCCGGGGAACGGCAGACAGACAAAGGGCCGCCGGACAGACAGACGGGCAAGATGGCGGCGCCGCCAGAGCGCGCGGCGCGGGCACGGGCGCGGGCGCAGGCACGGCCCCGGGAAGCTCCGGTACGGCGGCGGCAGCGCCCTGGCGCTGGCAGAGCCCTCCCGGCAGAGCCCAGGTACCGGTTGCTCGCTGTATGGAGCGTCTCACCTGTCTGCCATGGGTCCGTCACCGCCGGCAGCGCCTGACCGCCCGCAGCAGCCCATTCGGACCGGTACCGAGCCCCGCGCCCGGGCGGGGAGGAGGTTGCCCCTGCGCTACCCGAGCTCACCAGATTCGCGCTTACCCTGCAAAGTCAAAAGTCACGATTTTACCGTTAACGTAAAAGCCACCACGGGCACTATGAACTCATGCATCTGTTCAGAAGCGAACCGCCCCGCAGAACGGAGGTCGCTGAGCACTTCCCCCGTGGGCCACCGTCGGCCCCGCACGGCTCTGTGGGGCCCGTCCGGGGCTTACGCCTTACCCTGGGGCCCACGCCACCCCGGAACGCGCCACGGCAAGGCTGCAGCCGCCAGGACCGACACCGGGCGCAGCCTCGATCCTCCCTCACGGCGCCAGCGCTTCCGCCTCCTAGTCTTCAGTGAGCCGAAGACCCTTCTGCCCGCCCTCACGCACTACGAGGTGCTTCGGCCGAGCGACTACCGTCCCTATAGAGGCGTGGCTTACGGCAAGGGGCAGGGGCAGCCGCTGAGGAACGCCGTGCTCCCGGAACCTCCGCGCCGGGGCCGGCTACCGGCGAGCTCCTCTGAGGATTGTCACCGCGACAGGAATCCCTCCGCTGGGTCATTTAGTTCCTCAGCGCCGCTCTCCTCGCTTGTGCCGCTGCTGCTTCTCTCCCGAGGCACAGCCACTCCGGTGCCGCAAGCGCCTCCTGTCGCCTCCCTTGCCGCCGTAGCTGCCGCACCAGCTCGGTCGTGACCCGGTAAGGAGTTAGTTGGTTGTGCTGATCCGCGGATCCCTCCGCGGTGTGTGAGGTGGTGTGGTTGTGTCCCGCCATTTTGGGTGCCTGAAGCCTGCGCGGAAGGATTGCCGGTGAGTGGGTCGGCACGGCCGGGCTGGGGGCCGAGAAGGTGCTAGTAGCGAGGTGGGTGCCGTGCCCTAGATGCCTGCTGGCAGGGCTGAGGGCAGGCTCAGGGCTGTCCCGGGGCTGTCCCGCCCGCGCCATGGGACGCGCCCTCGGTGCCTCCTGGCTGGGGACGGCAGCGAGAGGAGGAAGGGGAGAAGGAGAGGAGTCCCTTCCTCCGCCCCGTCAGGGTGCAGCTGAGCGGGTGAAGTTAACCCAGCATCTCCTGTGTTGCCTGTGCTCGTCTCTGAACTACCCTTGGCCACTGGTCAGCTGCGCGGTGAGCCTCGCCGGCTGGCTAGTGACCCGGACGCAGCCCTGGCCGCAGGCTCCTTCCTGCTCGGGTAGAGGTGAGCTCCGGTGTGATCAGAGCAGCAGCCGGTCTGCCGGGAGGGGCGGGACGGCGAGGTACGGGAAGGAGGAGCGGGTCAGCCTTGGCACAGCCTGGCCGAGAGCCTGCTGGTGAGCAGGGACAGCAGAAGTCGTTGGGTGACTGCAGGAAGGGCTGGTGAGCTGGCTGCTGCTCGATAGCTGCAGTTCGGATGAGTCTGTTAAACCAAGTCGTTGTTAATCAGAATAGTTAATTAGTAGGAGAGACGTTGCAACTCAGGTTGAGACTTTCTTGCGGTGCTATAAAGCTATTTGGATGTCGTAGGAGTATCTTCCTGTTACAGATGCGCAAAACTTACATTTATGGCTTCAGACTTATGTCAGGCATATGTATTTCTGTAGCAATGTTTTTTGAGCTTGGTTGGTTCTGTGCATCGTTGAAAGAACTGTATTGACTTGAGAATAGACCAGCTGAATAAACTGGATATACCCCACACAGTGATAAACCTTAGTTAAACTACTCTTTATAAACAAAACATTAGGACTATCCAAAAGTCTGCTCCAGTGTCTTTCAGGTATAAGCTAAGGTCTTCCTGTGTGATTGTTCTTAAGGAAGCTCTCTTCTGGTGAACAGTTCTTGGCATTACAAAATACTGTAATAAAGAGTTTTCTGAGTTAGTTTTCTGTGGGGAATATGGAATGGCATCTTCTTACTTCTGATGGCAGGGCTGTTACAGCCTTAGTTTGTACAGTCCTCAGGTTAACAATATAGGTGATTTACAACATGCATGTTAATAGGACAGCGGTTGGCTTGGTTCTTGCAGCTGACTTTCATGTTTCTTTGAAGATGTAGTTTTGTCAGTGAAGTAACACAGAGTGGATTTGACTGTGTGATAGTTGCCACAGAGGGACTCTTCAAACTTCGCTTTACTTTCCTCAGGCCTGTGCCTGTCTCTTTGGAGAACTTTTTTTTTCTGTGCCTCTCTGCCTGCTAAGACAGTGAGTGGTGTCCTGACTGAGAGCTTTGGTTCCAGTCACCTTCCCCTCTTCTCCCACAGAAGGTGTTTATCATGCTGGGCTCTGGGTTCAAGGCTGAGCGCTTGCGAGTCAACCTTCGCCTTGTCATTAATCGCCTCAAACTGCTGGAGAAAAAGAAAAGTGAGTATTTGAGGGGTGCCCATGACCCTGGATGCTTTTGAGGCTCAGAGTTGAGGAGAAGATTTTTCTGGAGTCTGGGTACTTTCATGGTCTGAGTTTTTGCTCTTCTTGCTGGACTGGGGCCTTGCAGTCCACCTCAGGGTGTGAGTACCCAGAGCCGCAGGGTGACTTCTGTCCACCTTGCTGGCAGCTGTTGGCATGCAGTTCATGGTGTGCATGGCATGGGGGCTGTGTGTGGAGGGACATGCCAGCTTGGCTCACTTCTATGCTCACAGTGTAATGGGGAGCTTCCTGGGTGCTGTGGGAGGTTCTCCCCACCTGTGCTGTCCTGCCCTGCCCAGACACAGATAAGATCCACGGTTGTGACTGCAGGTAAACTGAAGGTATAAGAGTGTTTCTGGCAACTAAAAGCCCGTTCTCCTTTCTTCTGTGAGTTAGCGTGCTAGGAGCTAGACACAAGGGCCCCACTTAAGCCATGGCTGAATGTCTTGTGCTGCAGAGGCTCAATGAAGGAGAGAGAGGAGCTCGTGATGGCTTTGTGTGTGGTGGGGACTGTGGGCGGATGTGGAGGCAGCAGCCCCTGCCAGCACAGTGACTGCCTTTGGGGATGTGTGCTGCAGCTGAGTTGGCCCAGAAGGCAAGGAAGGAGATTGCAGATTATCTGGCAGCTGGAAAAGATGAGCGTGCCAGGATTCGTGTGGAGCACATCATCCGTGAAGATTACCTTGTGGAGGCCATGGAGATCCTGGAGCTGTACTGTGATCTGCTGCTAGCCCGTTTTGGCTTGATTCAGTCCATGAAGTAAGCTCTCACCTAGAGGGAGGGTGTGCTGTGGGAGAGGGTCCAGCACTCAGGGAGGAGTACTGCTTGGGGCAAGCCTGGGGTACAGAGGGGCACCTGTGTCATCTGGGTCATCTTGGTGTCCTGGGGCCTCCAGAGACCTTTTCTTCCCCAGTCAGGGAAAACTCTGGAGCCTAGCATGGAGGATGGGGACCTTCAGGCTGAGCAGATTGAGGGCAGCAAAGTCTAGGTGCTTGGTGCGGAGACAGGAGTGTCTTCTGTTGTCCTTAGGGAACTGGACTCTGGCCTGGCAGAAGCAGTATCCACACTGATTTGGGCTGCACCGCGACTCCAGTCGGAAGTGGCTGAGTTGAAGATTGTGAGTAGGTTTCTTTGAAGGGTATTATGGATGCCTGTCTCTTTGGAGAACTTTTTTCTTCTGTGCCTCTCTGCCTGCTAAGACAGTGAGTGGTGTCCTGACTGAGAGCTTTGGTTCCAGTCACCTTCCCCTCTTCTCCCACAGAAGGTGTTTATCATGCCTGGCACTACCAGAGTGGGAGTGGGAATGGCACTACCAGAAGCCTTTGTCTGGGACTCTATCATTAAGGCAGAAGATGGGTTTTTATGGGCTTTGCAGATGGAGACCCAAGTGTAGGTGTCCACAGAACATCAGGACTGGCTGAGGCTGCTCAATTGAGGCTCTTTATGCCAGAAATCAGGATGATCTGGAGAGGGGGCAGCTGTAGGAGCTCCAGCAGCTGTGCACTGAGCTTTTACTGGTGGGGGAAAGCAAGGGTGTGCCCATTCCCAGAGTTTCTCTCTTGCTGCAGGTTGCTGACCAGCTGTGTGCCAAGTACAGCAAGGAGTATGGAAAGCTGTGCCGGACAAACCAGATTGGGACAGTCAATGACAGGGTAAGGAACTGGTGGGGCTGGTAGAACAGACATGCCCGCTGTGGCTTTCTGCCCCTTTTTTCTGTGGCCATGGGCTGATGCCTGTGGCTCACTGTGGAGCAGGGTGGGCCAGCCGTGCTGCTGGGGGCCTGCCTGCATGGGAGCACAGTGCTGAGGTTCCTGCCTGTGGACAGAGAGGAGCAGAGTGCATGGAGCCCTGGCTGTGGTTGCCAGCCTCCTACTCTGTGTCAGAGCCAGAGCCACACTGGGAGTGGAGGGAAGACTTCTTCACAGCTGCACAGCGCTCCCCACAGCAGTGGCCCTGGCTGGGCAGAGCTCAGCTGCACTGCCCAGTCCTGCTGAGTGTCTCTGCTCCTTTTCTTACAGCTGATGCACAAGCTGAGCGTGGAGGCACCACCCAAGATCTTGGTGGAGAGATACCTCATTGAGATTGCTAAGAACTACAATGTGCCCTACGAGCCCGACTCGGTGGTGATGGTGAGTGAGGCACCTGCCAGCCTGGAGCTGCCTTCAGTGTTCCAGTGGCTGGAACATCCTGATGGTGCTGTGCAGGCTTGCAGAGGCCAGGGCTGTGGCACTGCAGCGAGCTAGCTGGTGATTGTGCTTTGGTATCTCCAGACAGCTCTAGCAGAGCACCATGCCTGCTGCTGTCCCACAGCTGTGCAGCACGTGGCCATAGTTAGCTGGGCTAACTGGCACCTGCCTGGGTCCCTTTCTGGTCCCAGTAATAGGACTGTGTAGCTCCTGTCTCTTGTGTCCTTGTGTTGTCCCATCTTGTCCAGTGACAAATGTTGCCTCTGATGCTGTTCAGAAGGCTGTGATCAGAGTTGAGAAGTGTTGGTGAGCAGACTCCTTCTCTTTCCAGGCTGAAGCCCCTGCAGGAGGAGAGGCAGATCTGATTGATGTGGGATTCACAGATGATGTGAAGAAGGGTGGCCCTGGAGGGGGAGGAGGTGGTGGATTCACAGCCCCGCTGCTTGGTCCTGATGGAATAGGACCCATGCCAGTGATGATGCCTATGCCCATGCCAACACCAAATCCACCCTTCTCCTATCCCCCTCCAAAGGGACCGGTAAGTGCCTGTGCTTTGAGCATTCCGTCTGTGGAAGAGTCTGACTGTGCCTGCTGACTGGGAAGTGTCCGTACCTGATAGCTTGGTGCCTCAGAGGGCCATTGTGTTGGTGTGAGACTGCATGGGATGGAAAGTGTTGGCAGGGCAGCTGAAGCTTCATGCTGTATCTCAAACTGTCTCTGACTCCTCTAGCAGCTGTAGTTATGCTGTGTCCCATAGTTGCTCATCCAGAGGAGTAGTTTGCTGCAGGACTATGATCTCTCTCTGCAGGACAACTTCAATGGCCTACCAGTGGGAACCTACCAGCCTTTCAGTAACATCCATCCACCACCAATTCCAGCAAACCCCCCAACATACGAGTCTGTAAGTCCCTGAGCTGAGTCACTGTTGTAGGCAGCAGAGAGGGAACCTCAAAAGGGTGCAGTGGTAGGCAAAAATGTTCATTAAGCACACTGCTGTTAACCTTTGGAGCTTTTGGGGTGGTACTTGGCATTACTTGTGGGTGTGGTGTGGCACTTGGCATTACTTGTGGGTGTGGTGAATCACTGAGTGTCATGGGATCATCATTGTTTAGTGTGAGAAATTCCTCATTTAGCTGTGTGCTTTGGCTGCAAAGGAAAGCCAGGATTTATTTTACTGTGGTGTTAAAATGGGGACAACCAGTTAACAAGCAGAGTCCACGGATGCTGGTTTTTGCAGTGTGAAGGGTTTATCACCTGCAGTCTGTTCACTTACAGCTTTTGAACTAATTCATAGTTAGCCTGGATGACAATCTTGGCTGACCCAGATGATGTTTAAATACTCTCTTTCCCAGACTTTTCTCAGTCCTTGGGGACAAGGAACGAGAGTCTGGAGTCTTCTCTTTCTGTGCTTCTCTGTTTCTGTTGCTGTGGTTCATTATCGTGCTGTCAGTGACACACTTCTTGGGTTTGCAGTATCCTGAGTAGGGATGAGCGTAGCCAAGCTCCAGTGTGTGCTGACACCTCACAGGAGCTGCACAGCAGCAGCCTCTGAGTCCAGGAGGTGCAGGCACAGATGCAGCAGTGGTTGGGTGGGGACAGATGTCACTGACTGCAGCCACAGGGAACGAGGAGTTACAGCAGCACAACTGACCGTGCTGTGGGCCTTTGTCCCAGCTGGACCAAGACCTGAGATGGAGTCATCTCAAACCTTGCTGCTGGTTACAAGGACCTGTCTGTCCTATATAGAAGAAAGGAAACCTTAGTTTAAGTATTTCAGACCTGCTAGTGGATGTGCTCTGTGTGTCCTGTTCCAGAGTGTGGACAGTGAAGCTGCTTTGATTGACAGGGAGGAAGAGGAAAGTCAAAGCAGTGCTGGTCTTGTCTTGGGAGGAGAGGCAGATTCTTACGAGTGTGCTGGCTGCCAGGGTTGCCTGTGGGGAGGGGTGGGGTGTGCACTGCTCTTCATGGGTGGGGCTGCTGTGGCCCAGAGCCTACACACCTGTGTAGCAACTGAGAGTTTCTTTCCAGATCGATGAGCCCAGTGCTGAGGAGGACGCTGCTGTGCCCGTGGTGGGTGAGTATGGCAAGAGCTGTGGGAAATGAGGGTGCTTCAGGGCTGTGGCTAGCTGCAGATGCTGATGTCCCTGGGAGGAAGCTTTCTGTGGAGGGACCAAGATCTAGAACTTAGCACATCTTGGGAGCAGGATCCGAGTTTGGAGAGGACTCTGACAGAAATGGAGAGTGTCCTCTCAAAACAGGGAGATGCAGACTTCCACTGGGAGACTCAAGAGCTAGAGTCTGACTTTGGAGTCAGTACTGGGTCTCAGTTTAAGCCATCTCATCAGAATAACACTTCTCTTATTCTACATAGGGCCTGGGCCCAAGTCAGAAGCTTCTCCTAAACCAAAAGCTGGAGCTCCTAATACCTTTGATAACTTTGTGCTGCCAGAGTTGCCATCTGTGCCCGACACGCTGCCTGCGGCGTCTGCCGGCGCCAACTCCTCTGCCTCTGAAGACATTGACTTTGATGATCTCTCTCGGAGATTTGAGGAGCTGAAGAAGAAAACATAGAACTGGCTGGGCTGTGACCCCAGTGTGAGGGGCAGGGGCTGTGACAGCTGCTTCTCCAAAACACTCCCCTTGAAACTAGTTTCCTTTATTAACCTCAAATGAACAAGCTCCTCTTTTTGAGCTCTCTTCCCGCTGTACTTAAACCAAGTGCTGCTGCTTTCCTGATCTTTGTTGCTCCAGGAGGTGAGCCATGGATAATCTTGTGAGGCTGGAGCTGGGAATAGCCCCATAAGCCTGTGTAGCTGTACTGGACATTCTGGGTGCTGTTCCTGGCTCTATGCCCTTCCTGCAGAGAAGGGAGGTGAAGGCTGAGGCAGGATGAGGTTTTCTCCTCTCCCCTGGTGGGCTCAAGGGCAGCAGCATCCACATGCTGTTCCTCTGCTCTGGGGCCTGTGGTGGGGGTGGTTAAGTCCCTGTGGTAGGACTTGACTCATTGGGGCTGTGGCATGGAATACTGTCATGAGGAGCTGTGGTGCTGCCCTTGAGGCTGTGCAGGACGCAGGCATTTCTGCTATCTCCCTGATTCTGGCTGGTTTGTCTGATGGTCTCTGGCTCTCGCTGGGCTCTTGGGGAGCTCTCCATGGTCATCACTGTGTTCTGGGTGCTGGCTCCATGCCTGTTTGCAGGAGGGTGGCACTGCCAGAGCTGGCCGGGCAGAGGGTGGGCTGTGCCACTGGCTGCTCCCACAGGAGGTGAAGGTCTCCGACGGGATAAGTAGCAGCACCTTCACTCTCCGTTGAGCGAGAGGAGGGGTCCCCTGGCCGGAGCGCTGCGGGGCAGTGTGCTCACTGTGTGTGTACCTGCACAGAACACTTCACACACCTTTTCTTGCGAGTTTCCGGTTGATTTGTATCTGTTCTTAATAAACTCGAGGCCTGGGACCAGCGTGGGATGCTTTCACGGGGAGCTGCGCGGCCGCGGTGCTCGGGGTGCTCGGACAGCGCCTGCCGGGGTCCGCGCCCCGCTTCTCCCGCCCCGCTTGGACCGCCGTTCGCCCTGGAGCTGGCTGCGCCCCTATTGGCTGGGACGGCCCGGCCTCTGCCAATCAGCGGGGCGGGCTCCCGGAAGTGTCTCTCACGTGCCAGGCTCAGCTGATGGCGGCGCCGCTGCGCGTGAGTGACCGGAGGGATGGGACTAGGACCCGGACCCGGGGAGGGCTGTGCGCGGCTGGGGCTGGCGGGGCGGGGTGCCGGTATCGGGGCCGGGGGCTGGTATGGAATGGGGGCAGTAGTACCGGGGTAGGATAGGATGGGAAGCTGTGTGGCGGTATCAGGGCTGCTGTGAGGTGTGGCACGCGGCGAGGGACGGGTGCGGGCGCTGCTAACGACCTCGCTTAGGGGCGGCTGCGGGTGCTGGCTGCGGCGCTCGGCGGCTGCGGGCTGCTGCTGGGCTCGGCGCTGGCGGCGGGCGACGAACGGCTCTACGCGGCGGTGATGCCCGCGCTACGTGTCCTCCCTCCCGAGGCTGCTCACGGTCTGGCTCTGCGCGCCGCCGCCCTCGGGCTGGTGCCTTCCTCCCGTCCGGACGGCCCCGCGCTGGTGCGATTCTGCGGCGAGGGGAGACCGGGGAGGGGTTTAGGGAGCAGGGCGGCGGGTGGCCGGAGGGGGCGGGGGAATCGCAGGCCCAGCGGGGTGAGCTGTCGGTAGTCCACGGGGCGGGCAATGAGCCATGACTACGTGACGGGTCTCCTGGGGCGGGCCGGGGCGGAGAGGATGGCCCCAGCAGCAACCGAGGGTCCCCGGGGCAGGCACCCGATGAGCCCACCCTGCAGGGCAGAGGAGATGGAGGGGAGGGGGCTGGGGCAAGGCCCTGGCTGTGGCCCTCGTGGCTGCCAGTGTGTGACCTAGCCCCTGCCTTGCAGGAGGTGCGAATCCTGGGCCAGCGGTTCCGCAACCCGGTGGGGCTGGCAGCTGGCTTTGACAAGCAGGGCGAGGCTGTGGATGGGCTGTACAAGATGGGCTTTGGCTTTGTGGAAGTGGGGACTGTCACACCCGAGCCCCAGGAAGGGAACCCCAGGCCCAGGGTCTTCCGACTGGTGGAGGATGAGGCAGTCATTAACAGGTGGGTTCTGAGGGTGCTGCTCTTGGTGCCCCACAGGCTGCCCGCCCACTGTTTCTCCTGTGTCCCACTCGGGGCAGGTGGACACTAGCCTAGCCCTGAACCTGGTCTGTTCTGGTGCAGGTATGGATTCAACAGCCATGGCCACGCTGCAGTGGAGCGCAGGCTGCAGGTCCGAAGGGAGACACAGCTCAGGCTCACTGCTGGTGAGACAAGCTTATAAGCCTTTGTTCTTGGAGTCTGCAGGGTGGGTTTGGGAGTCTCCCGGGAAAGGTGTGTAACACCAGTGTCCAGGCACAGGAGGGCTGTGGCCAGAGCAAGGTACACTTGGACAGCAAGAAGCTTCTTAGGGCTGCAGCCTCTCCCTCCCCTTTGGAACTGTGACCAGGCACCTTTCTCCTTCCACATTTTCTCTGTAATAGAGGCTTTGCTGCTTGGGGCAGGACATGTCTTCTGAGACTAGCCAAAGCCAGGAAGGCTGTAGCTGGGTGGTTTTCACAGGCAACATCTGCTGGTTGGCCAGGCTGGAGGCTGTGGTGCTGGGAGCTGCTGACCTGGGCAGCTGTGGTGATGCTTCTGTGGCTCCAGGACAGCCCCTAGGCTCACCCCTGGGAAACATATGGGCTGCCTATCTCCCTCTTGATTTTAACTGGTCCTGGACCCTTTCCTGTTGCACTCTTTGGTCCTTTGGGTGGTAGGTGGTCTTGTTGTCCTGTTCAGCTGTGTCTTTTCCAGCGGGGATGCCCCTTGGAGTCAACCTGGGCAAGAACAAGACCTCCACCAATGCTGCAGCTGACTACGTGGCTGGAGTCCAGAGGCTGGGCCCTTTGGCTGACTACCTGGTTGTGAATGTGTCCAGCCCCAACACCCCAGGGCTGCGGGACCTGCAGGGCAAGGCTGAGCTGCGGGACCTGCTGACCAAGGTGGGTGACTCACAGCCAGAGCACTGGGTGTCCAGGGCAGGAGTGTTCCCCACCACATGCAGCTCTGTGCCCTGGTGTCCCACTGCAGGTGCTGCAGGAAAGGGATGCGCTGCCCTGCAAGCGCAAGCCGGCTGTGCTTGTGAAGATTGCTCCTGACCTCAGCATGCAGGACAAGCAGGACATTGCTAGTGTTGTCTGTGAGGTGAGGAGGCAGGATGGGGAGGCTGGGGAGGAGCTGGGCTGGTGTGCCTCCTGCTCATGTCACACAGCACAAAACAGGACTGTGGTGCTCCTGGGAAGCCTCTTTTCTGAAGGGACAAGGTGGACCTGCAGCTTTCTGGCTGCTGCAGGGATGATGTCCTTGGTAGCTCTGAGTCTGCCAGGGCCTCTGTGTGTCACCCAGACCTTGGGTACAGTCCAGGCAATAAGAGGCAGGTTCTTCGTGCCCAGGCATGTAGCTGGGGCACTCTCCAGGCAAATCCTGGCCTGGCAGCCTGGGGATGAGAGTGGGGGCCTGCTGGTGCCAGCCGTGTCCTCATGCTGCTGCTCCTCTCAGCTAGGTGTGGATGGGCTGATCGTCAGCAACACCATGGTGAGCCGCCCTGGCAGCCTCCGGAGCAGGCAGCGCACGGAGCCCGGGGGCCTCAGCGGGAAGCCCCTGCGGGAGCTCTCCACACAGACCATCAGGGAGATGTATGCCCTCACCCAAGGTAGGGGCAGAGCAGGGCTTGGGGACATGTGCTGCGTGGCCTGTGCTGTCCTGACCCTGCTCTTGCCCCAGGCCAGGTGCCCATCATCGGGGTGGGTGGGGTGAGCAGTGGGCGTGATGCCCTGGAGAAGATCCGTGCCGGGGCCTCGCTTGTGCAGCTGTACACAGCTCTTGTGTACCACGGGCCACTGGTGGTGGGGGCAGTGAAGCAGGAACTGGAGGAGCTGCTGAGGTGAGTGAGGGGCCATGCACCTCTCCAGGGAGTCCTGGGCCCAGGGTGGCTCTGGGCAGCCATGCACTGGTGCTCGAGCAGTGTTGCTGCAGGGCCAGGCTGGCCCCTCGGTCACACACTGTCCCTGGTCAGGGAGCAGGGGCTCAGGAATGTCATGGAGGCAATTGGAGCAGATCACCGGTCCTGATGTGCTGCAGAACCAAGGTCTTGGTGGAGAGGAGCTGTGGCCAAGCAAGGACAGATCTGACTCTTCCAGTGCTGGGCAGGCTGCTACTGAGCCAAGGTGCTGGTTCCAGCTGCTGAGAAGGGTCAGTGGCAAGTGAAGCTGGAGCAGGGGTGGGGGTCTCCACACTGGTGCTGCACTCCAGCAGTAGTTTGGCTTTCTCGTGGCTGGGCTCCCCAGCAGAAACCAGCGCTGGGAAAGGCTCTGCTGGGTGGTGGGGAAGGACCCTGGGAGGACAGTCCTGTGCCTTGGCTCCTGCTGCAGTGCTTCCCAGAGAGGACATACCTTCCCTGGCAGTACAGCCCAGAGCTATGGGCCAAGCAGTGTGTTTGGTGTCCCTTCTGCCAGGGACCCTACAGCCCTGGAGCCCCTGCTCTGGTGACACTTGGTCCTCCTGCCCCACAGCCTCTGCAGGAGGCTGTGCCCTCCCTGCCCTCCTCTCTCCACACACTGTCCTGTAACAACCCTGCAGACCCTGGATTCTGCCTAAGTGTCAATAAATGTTTGGCTCACCTGTCCTGTGTGCTGCTCTGGGGACACCTCTTGCACCTAGGGATGCAGTCTGGCTCTCCACAGCCCAGTAGGATCAGCTCTCTCCCAGCCAGTGCATCTTCTCCCAGTAGTGGAAGCTGGGCTCTGGGATGGATCCATGCAGAGCTCACCAGGGCTCCCCTGACAGAGACCTCTGCCTGAGGCCAGGCCAGGGGCAAGTGCTGGATGCTGTTTCGTCCCTTTGCTGCTAGTACGTAGATGTTCAGAGCTGGTTGTGCCCTGTCACTTGTTCATTCATGCTTCTGGAGGCTGGTTTTGTCTGGGGGGCCTCTGGTGTCCACTGCTGCTTTCCTCTGGACTCCCTGTGGTCATCTGGGGCTTCTCTTGATCCACATGGCTTGACCTGGGCATGGTGCTCCCTCTGCAGCCTCTGGCAATCCTCCCTGCAGAGCAAGATTGCACCACAGCACTTCACCAGACTTGTTTACAGGAGGAGCAGAACTGCTGACCATGCACTCAGTGTCCCTCAGCTCACCTCAGGGCTGTCATCCACCTGCTCCCCTGCCCCTGCAGCCCCCTGCCCCAGCATCTCCATCTCCTAGATGCTCAGCTGTTGGCATTGGCCTCAAGTGTGGCTCTGTGCTGCTGTGGTCCATGCCCCACAGGGAGGCTGGGGCAGTCCCTCCTCTCTCAGAGCTAACCACGAGGCTGTCTGGTGGGCACCACGGTCATGTGTTGCTCTTTCCCACTGCCAGGGCATGGCAGCCTCTTGTGGAGGGACAGACCTGCTCTGGGACAGTGCTACCTAAGCCTGCTGTCAAGTGCCACAGCACCTTTCTGTGTGCTGGTGTGGTTCATGTCTGGAGCTGTCAAGGCCTGATGCACGCTGTGGTTGCATGAGTAAGGGTGGTGCTGAGCCAGGCAGTTTTGGGGTGGCCTCAGTGCAGCACTGGCACACTGGGGTAGGTGAGGGGGCAGGTGCCTGTCCCTTCCTCTCCTGCTGCCCCTTGGCTGTGCTCCTGCTGGAAGCAGGCTCCACTGGTCAGAGCAGGCTGGTGGGCTGCTGTCTGGCCACATCCTTCGGGGCACTGGCCAGCGATTGCAGCCAGGAGTTCCTGTAAGGAGGGGCCAGGGACTGCCGGGACGTGGGGCTCTGGGCGGGAAGGGGTGGGCACTGTGGCTTGGCTGCAGTCCTGGAGCCTGCAGCCAGCTGGCACTGCCCAGGGCACCAGTGGTGCTGAGCCCTGCTGCTCCCCAGCTTTGTGGGATGTGCCCCAGCTGTGGACAGAGCCAGGCACAGGATGGGACTCAGCTTCAGGCAGTTTTGCTGGAGCTGGCTCTGCTTCCTGTGGAGCTCAGCTAGTGTCCCAGTGCCAGGGCAGCAGCCTCTGAAGCCAGATCCCTCCCTGCATATTTGTAGCTGCAGAATCCTGGAAGCTCTTGGCACGCTGTCTTCCCAGGGGCTTGGCACACAGCCCCTGGCAGGCCTCCCTGCAGCCTCTGCCAGGGGCTGTGAGCCAGATGGGGCTTTTGGTGCTCCTCCTGCTGGGAAAGGTGCTGGCTGTGCACACAGGGTCAGGAGGTCCAAAGCACATAGAGCTGTACCAGGCCCAGGAGGTGGCAATAAAAGGGATGAGGAGGGAGCCCTGAGCACGGGGCTGACTGTGGAGGAGTCTGCTGTGAGGAGAGGGAGCTGTGAGCATGGGGTGAGCATGTCCTTGGTGTCCATTCTGCTTGCCTGGCTGAGGACCTGGCTCTCCTATGGGCTGTGGCAGGACCCGTGGTGGGCCTGGAAGTGTTCTGGGTCCCAACATTGCAGCCTTGTCCTCCACAGCCTGGCCCAGGCAAGCTCTCTAGGCTGTCTGGTGGGCAGCCCTGGGGGTGCAGGGTCAGCGCTCTGCCCTCCTGGGGAGGGAGCCCTCAGGGCCAGGCATGGGTTAGCAGCCCACTGCTGAATGTGCCTTCTCTTCCCTGTAGACCTGCAGTGCTGCTGATTGCTGGCCTGGCCTGGACCGTGCTGGAGGCTGCAGCTGCCACTGGTACCTCCCAGGGCAAGGGTGGGAGCACCGGGGGTCAGCCAAAGCCAGGGGCAGGGCAGGCAGGACTGGGGATGGACCTGCTGGAGGTGGGGGCAGTGTCCTGAACTGGGCCCTCTGAGCATCCTCTGCCTACAGAGTGGAGCTGTGCAAAGCCTGCAGAGATTGAACATGGCTATGTGGAACACCTGATCAAGTATCACTGCAACTCCTACTACCAGCTGCGTGCCTCAGGCAACGGTGAGGCACGGACATAACACCCAGGGATGTGGCTTGTCCCTGTGTCCAGGGAGGGTGTGGGGCTGCCCTCCCCCTGCCTTCCTCAGGGGCACAAGTACCCCTGCTCACCCAAGCCCTGGGGAAGTGCACATACCTCCATGTGTCCCCAGATGCCGGGCCTTGTCCCTCCTCGCAGGGCAGGGCTGCTGACTCGGGGCTCCCTCCACAGGCATGTACAGGTGTGACAAGGACGTGTGGGTGAGCCCTGAGGCTAGCAAGGAGGTGCCTGTCTGTGAGCCAGGTGAGAGCTGAACAGCGAGGGATCAGGGGTGGAGGTGGCTGCGAGTGGCCTGTCTGAGCAGGTGAAGGACTGCAGGGGCTGCTCTGTGGGGCTGCTCTAGGCCAGGAGGGATCTGTCAGCCTCACCAGGGCCCTGCTCTGCCTTGTGCAGTGTGCGGGAAGCCCAAGAACCCTCCCAGGCAGCTGCAGCGCATCGTCGGGGGCCTGCTGGCCCAGAGGGGCAGCTTCCCCTGGCAGGGCCGGCTGCTGACCCGCCACAGCCAGACCGCGGGTGCCACGCTCATTGGGGACCAGTGGCTGCTGACCACGGGCAGGAACGTTTACATGAACCACAGTAAGGATGCCAAGCCAGAAGAGATTGCCCCGACGCTGCAGCTCTTCCTGGGCAGCCAGGAACAGTCTGCCTGGGCCATTGAGCGCGTGGTGCTGCACCCTGGCTACCCCGAGACTGTGGATCTGGCCCTGCTGAAGCTCAAGCAGAAGGTGCCCCTCGGGGAGGAGGTGATGCCCATCTGCCTGCCCCAGAAGGACTATGTGCGCCCAGGCCGGGTGGGCTACGTCTCAGGTTGGGGCTACGGTGCCACCTTTGCTTATTCCAGCATGATGAAGTATGTGATGCTGCCAGTGGCAGAGGCTGAGCAATGCAGGCAGTACTACAGGGCACGGAATGCATCCTCCTGGATCCATCCCATCCTCAGCAATGACACCTTCTGCGTGGGCATGAGCGAGCTGCGGGAGGATACGTGCTACGGTGATGCCGGCGGCCCCTTTGCTGTGCACGACCCCGATGACGACACCTGGTACGTGGCTGGCATCCTCAGCCACGACAAGACCTGCACCGTCTACAAGTATGGCGTCTACGTGGATGTGCAGCGGGTCCTGGCCTGGGTCAAAGAGACGATGGCGGCCGGCTGAGGCAGGGCAGCAAAGAATAAAACTGTCCCACACCGGCCCGCAGGCTCCGTCTGTCTGTCCATCCGTCCGTGCACAGCCCTGCGGAGGCTGCACGCGTGTCTGTACTGAGGGTGCGCCTGTGGAATCCCTGAGGGTTCCTGCAGGGCCCCCCGGGGGTGGCTGGAGCTCCTTCCTCCGTCTCCGGAGGTGTCCGAGGGCCTGTCCCGGGCTGCCCGCCTCTGCCCGCTCCGCCTTCCTCCTCCTCGCCCACGTGACCACACGCCACTTCCTCACGCCGGAAGTCCGCCGGGCCGGCCAGCGCGTCCTCTCTGTGGTGGTTGCCGCTCCGCTCCGCTCTGCCCGCTGGGTCTGTGGTGCGGGTGGCTAGAGCGGCTCCTCTCGCGGAGCACTGTGGGCTGGCCATGGCGGCGGTTGAGGGGTTGGGACACGGTCGCTGAGGCAACTGCAAGCGGTTGTGGGGGCTCCGGGGCCAGGGTGGCGGCAGCCTGTCCGCCCGCTGACGGTTGGCAGCGATGGCAGCAGCCAGCGAGGAGTCGCTGCACCGGCTGGCGGGGACGAGCCCGGAGGCCGAGGCCGGAGGGCTGGTGCTGCGGAACCGGAGCGCTGCTGCTGAGCAGCATGTCTTCAAGGCACCGGCGCCTCGGGCCTCCCTGCTGGGCCTGGACGTGTTGGCAGCGCAGAAGCGGCGAGAGCGCGAGGATGAGGCGGCCGGTAGGAAGCGGTCCCGGGTCTCCTCCTACAAGGACTGGGAGGAAGGCCGTGACGAGGCAGGCAGCCCCGAGGAGGACGACGGGGAGGAGGAGAGCTCCCGGAGCGGCCGGAGCGCTCGCAAGGACAGGTGCGATCCGCTGGGTACCTCTGCTGGCCGTGGCACCAGTGATTGCCGCTGGGTCCCAGCCAGGAGAGCGGCCGGAGCCGGGGGGAGCGAGCACGGTCAGTGTTAGTGGGGCTGTGCCCCACGGCCGGTGGGGCCATAGCCTCCCTTGTGGCAAGGAGGTCTGGAGATCTCCTCCCTGGAGCACTGTGGAGCACGTCTGTAGATCTGGTGAGCTCTGGGAAGAGCCCTTTCAGTGGTGCCCTCCCTGAGGCTTCGTGGGCAGGAGTGTATGTAGATGCTGTTGGGCTATGAACAGCAGTCATCCTCCTGCGAGCCTGTCTGTTCACTGCGCTCTGGGGGCTGGAGCTTGCTCAGACGTGCGCGTGTCTGAGAGCATCCACAGGCTTAGTGGGCTGTTAGCAAAGAGCGGAGAGAGCACTTTTAACCGTGAGCTTCTGCTGTAGCAGAGGTTAGAACTAGAGCTGGATGAGACAAGCTGAGCTTTGGGCTGGCTATTCCTCAGCACTTCTGAGCTTTTCTTCCCTCTGCTCTGCCTTTTCAGGCGTTACCGTTCTGTCCATGTGGAAACACCTTCCTACACTGGGGGGGTCAGCGAGGAGTTCTGGGAACGCAGCCGGCAGCGGGAGAGGGAGCGTCGGGAGCACGGCGTGTTCGCCTCCTCCAAGGAGGAGAAGGAACGGAAGAAGACACATGGCAGGGATCGGGACCACGACCGTAAACGGGACCGTGGTAACTGCTCAGAGACCCTCGTGGCTCTTCCTGCTTTGGCTTTGGGCTTGTCCCTCAGCCTGTTTGTAGTCCTTAGCTAATGCTCATGGTGTGTTCTGTAGCAGACTCGGTAGCCCATTTGTGCACTGTGCACCTGATCTGACTCTCTCTTGGCAGAGGAGCGGGACAGAAGTCGTCACAGCAGCAGGTCAGAGAGGGATGGCTCATCGGAGCGGAGCAGCAGGGCTTCCGAACCGGAGAGCCCCAGGCATCGGCCCAAAGGTAGGAGCCAGACCAGGCAGATTTCTTGTGCCAGACCTAACAGGAAGGGACTTACTCTTTTTGTTTCCTGCTAGCTTTGTCAGGACAAGTGTGGATAGAAGAGCCTGTCTATTTTAATACTTGTGGTTAGGGCAAACATAAAACTTCTACTCTGGCCTGGATCTGGGGGCAATCTGCCAGCTGTGTATGTGTGAAAATCTGGCTGGTCTCTGTGCAGTGGAGTCTGTTCTTGTTCTGTGTGGTAGAAGTGTGTTGTGGAAAGATTTTTGATAAGTTGAAAGAGGGTATTGTGTAAGTTGTTGAAAGGTTATAGATTGTTGTGTGTGGCATATTGGATGTGATTTGTTTTGACTGGAGGTTTTAAGACGAGGAGTGTTTTGAGGTTTGAATGTTTTGGGAATGGAGTTTTCTGTCAAGGTTAGAGAACAGAGAGGAATGTATTTCTCTAGGTATGTTTTTAGTTCTGATTGGCCCTAGCAGATGTTTTTGTATTTTCTCTGTCTGTACTTTTGTTGCTCAAGAAAGTAGTAGGAGAATTGCCATTAGAGCTCAGTAAAGAGAGAGGCCTTCTCCTTTTGAACAATCTGCATGGATCTGTGTTGTTTTTTACCTTCCCACTGGGAACACCTGGTGCCTTGTATGCAACAGAAGTGTGGTCCTTCAGCAGTTTTCCTGGGAGCCATCCCCTTCTTTTGGAGGAAGGGCAAATGAGTACTCTCTTGCCATGCTCCTTACTAACGGATGTAAGGTGTCTCTAGGTGGTTAGGGTCACTGTTTGAGCATTAGGTGTCAAACCCCATCTCTGCTAGGTGCAGCCACGCCATCTCGCTCCAGCTGGGAGGAAGATGATGGCTACAGCAGTGCACGCCGCTCCCAGTGGGAATCTCCCTCACCCACACCTTCCGGCCGAGACTCAGAACGCAGCCACCGGGCATCGTCAGTGCGGGAGACAGACCGGAGAGACCGGGACAGGTACCAGTGCTGGGGGTTCAGCTGGGAGCTGCTGAGCTACAGAAAGGGGAGGGTGTGTGCACGAGTAGTGCCTGGCTGTGGGAACCAGTTCCTCCCTCCTGCTGTGCTTTTAGGTCTGTGAGGAGCAAGTACTCGGACAAGACACCACTGCCCACCCCATCCTACAAATACAACGAGTGGGCTGATGACCGCAGACACCTGGGCTCCACGCCGCGACTCTCCAGAGGGAGAGGTGAGGATCCTGGGCTGGGTGGGATTTCCGTCCCCTGTGCAGCACGAGGTCAGGCTCTGTGGATTCCCTCCAGAGCTGCTGGGCTGGTGCCTGTACTGAGCAGCTTGCCCCCTCCAGGGCGGCACACGGATGGGGAAGAGGGCATCACCTTTGAGACGGAGGAGGAGCGGCAGCAGTGGGAGGACGACCAGCGGGTGAGAGTTTGATGGGAGGCGAGGAGCAGAGTGAACAGCGAGCCTGGGGCTGCCAGGCTGGGCTGGGGGGCTGCAGGGGGGCAGTGGGAGTAGGGGGAAACAGCAGGAGTGCTCCTGCCAACAGCCAGGCTGGGAGCGGTGGGAGGGCCTTGCCTGGCAAGCATCTCAGCGGGCATGAGCTGCAGGGGTGCCCAGCCTGGGCCGCGGGGCCAGCAGAGCTCAGGCCTGCACCTCTCCCTTCCCAGCAAGCTGACCGGGACTGGTACATGATGGATGAGGGCTATGATGAGTTCCACAACCCCTTGGCTTACTCCTCCGAGGAGTATGTGAAGAAGCGGGAGCAGCACCTCCACAAGCAGAGGCAGAAGCGCATCTCGGCACAGCGGCGGCAGATCAACGAGGTAGGAGCCAGCTGTGGCTCTCAACAGGAGGATTTCCCTGCCCTTGGCAGAGCCACTTGCTGGCAGTGAAGGCCAAGCCATTGCTCATGAGTAGGAGGGCAGTCTGTGTCCTGGCCCAGGCTGAGTGAGGGCTCATAGGGAAACTTAAGTTCCCCCAGGAAGCGCAGCCTGTGTCTGCTGCGTGAGGCAGGCTTTGGAGTCAGGGCTGGCTGCAGAGGATCACAGTGTAGGCAGCAGGAACGCAGAGGGCTAGGCTCCAGCTGTTCTGGGGTGTGAGTTACATTACTCACAGGGCTGTCTGCTTTTGGCCCAGTGGTCACTGGGGGCTGCTGCCCTCAGCACATGAACAGGATTATGTCCAGGCTTCCTGATGTGTTCTGAGAATGGCAGGGGCTTCGTGGACAATGTCTGTCCTGTGTTTCCTTGAAGGCAATCCTGTTCACCACATACTTTTATATGGCTGGGCTGTTTGCAGTACCCTGCTGCTTCCAGTCACTCCTTCTTCCCTTATTTTCAGGCTCCCTAGGCTGAAACCATTAGCTTCATCCTACTGTCACTGCAGGGCCCAGAGCTGAGTCTGGTCACACCTGATCTGGTGTGGCCTTTAGGGCTGTTTGTTTTCTGATGTGTTGTTTCCCACAGGACAACGAGCGCTGGGAGACCAATCGGATGCTGACCAGTGGTGTGGTTCATCGGATCGAAGTGGACGAAGACTTTGAGGAGGACAACTCTGCTAAAGTCCACCTGCTGGTGCACAACCTGGTGCCTCCTTTCCTGGATGGGAGAATTGTCTTCACCAAGCAGGTAAAGACTGTGGCTGAAGGGGCTGGTGGGAGGGAGCCCCACGGGTGTGAGCTCTCTGTACTGAAGCAGTGTCTCTTTCCTCTAGCCAGAGCCAGTCATCCCTGTCAAGGATGCCACCTCAGACCTGGCCATCATTGCCCGGAAAGGCAGCCAGCTGGTGCGCAAGCACAGGGAGCAGAAGGAGCGCAAGAGGGTATGCTCTGAGCTTTTGGCTTGCTCCTGTCTGTGTCATGGAGTGCCTCACAGCTGCTGTTTGGCCTCTACAGTGTACAGGCTTCAGCAGCACTGACAACGTGGAGGTCATAGCCATGAGCTGGGGTACCTTGGCAGCCCAGGTCACTGCGGTGTCCCAGCAGCAGCTGCTCTGAGGTGATTTCCTCAGGTGCTGCCTGCGATGTGCACTTGTGCAGAGAAGTCTGATCCAGAGGACATTGGGATCATGGGAGAAGAGAGCAGGTGGAAGAGTGCAAGGGAGCTTAGGGACAGTCAGCAGCCAGGATGGTGACAGGATGTATCTTGTCATGTTTCAGCAGGACAGTCATGAGGAGCTCACTTGGAAGAGGGCAGCTGGTGCAGGAATGGGATGTGCATTCTGTGCTGTTGCATTTGCAGAATTGTGGGGCTCATGGAGAAGAATGATTTGTCAGTGCTTGCTGTGGAAAAGTTGCACTGCTCTTTGTCCTTCTAGGCTCAGCATAAGCACTGGGAGCTGGCAGGCACAAAGCTGGGAGACATTATGGGGATCAAGAAAGAGGAGGAGAAGGACGAGATGGTGACAGAAGACGGCAAAGTGGATTACAAGTAGGAGTTTGCTTTGAATTACTCCTGCTCAGCTGATGATGGGGGCTGTAGGCATAGCAAAGTGTGGAGGGGCAGCTTCAGAACTTCTGGTGTTTCCTTAGGACTGAGCAGAAGTTTGCTGAACACATGAAGGAAAAAAGTGAAGCTAGCAGTGAGTTTGCCAAGAAGAAGTCAATCCTGGAGCAGAGACAGTATCTGCCCATCTTTGCAGTGCAGCAGGAGCTGCTCTCCATCCTCAGGTATGGCTGCCAAGGAGCTGGTTCTAGAGCATCAGCTGGGCATTAGCCTACATCCCAGGAGCAGCTCTCCTGCCTGGGTGGCCAGGAAGGGCTGTGAATGCAAGAGCCCTCTGTCCCCGCTCCTCAGAGACAACAGCATCGTGATTGTGGTGGGGGAGACCGGCAGCGGCAAGACGACGCAGCTGACGCAGTACCTGCACGAGGATGGCTACACAGACTATGGCATGATTGGCTGCACCCAGCCCCGCAGGGTGGCAGCCATGTCGGTGGCCAAGCGCGTCAGCGAGGAGATGGGAGTGCGCCTGGGCGAGGAGGTGAGTCCTGCAGGGGTGGGGGCAGCCTGGGGACAGCCAGCGGGCTGCTGGAGGGCTGGCTGCTGTCTCTGCCCTGCCAGGTGGGCTATGCCATCCGCTTCGAGGACTGCACCTCGGAGAACACTGTCATCAAGTACATGACGGACGGGATCCTGCTGCGCGAGTCACTGCGGGAGGCTGACCTGGACAACTACAGTGCCATCATCATGGACGAGGCGCACGAGCGCTCGCTCAACACCGACGTGCTCTTCGGGCTGCTCCGCGAGGTGTGTGCCAGCCTCAGGGCAGAGCACGGGGCACCCCATCTCTCTTGGCACAGAGAGCCCTCTGCCAGGCCTGGGAGGGGAAGCAGAGCTGCCACACCTCTGTCTGCACTTGCTGCTCCAACATCCCTGTCTCTGGTTCTGGGGGCTTAAATTGCCCCTAGTGTGTGAGTGCTGCTGGAGGCTTGCTGGCAGCAGCTCCACGTACAGAGATCTTTGATGGCTTAAGGCTTCCTAGAGCAAGGCCAGTGGGTCCTTTAACTGCACAGGTCACAGAGCATCTGTGTTCCCTGGCATTAGTGGCCAAGGACTCTAGAGTACAATAGCAGCTCTAACCTGTGCTGTTGTCTCAGCTGTAATGGCAACAGCTTGTAGCTATGGCCAAGTGTCCTTTCCTCATTGCTCCTCTTATCTGCTTTCCAGGTGGTGGCACGGCGCTCGGATCTGAAGCTTGTTGTCACCTCAGCCACCATGGATGCAGAGAAGTTTGCTTCCTTCTTTGGGAATGTTCCCATTTTCCACATTCCTGGGCGCACCTTCCCTGTGGATATCCTTTTCAGCAAGGTATGGCCAGTGTTGCAGAGGGAAGCTCTGTTGTGGCAGAGGGAGCTGTGACTTGGGTGTCCTGTTCTCTGTGAGGGACACAGCAAGAGCAGAGGAAGAGGAGGAGCTGTGCTGTGATGCAGTGTTGCTCACAGGATGGGCAGGTTGGATTACTGATGTCTGTAACCTGGCCTGTGCCTTTCAGACCCCACAGGAGGATTATGTGGAGGCTGCAGTGAAACAAGCCCTGCAGGTCCATTTGTCTGGTGCTCCTGGAGACATCCTTGTCTTCATGCCTGGCCAGGAGGACATAGAGGTGAGCTGGCAAGGCAGGCACTGTCCTACCCCCGTGTTGTTTTAGTCTGATATTTACACTCAAACCTGTGTGTAGGTGACCTCAGAGCAAATTGTGGAGCACCTTGAGGAGCTGGAGAAGGCACCTGCTCTTGCTGTACTGCCTATCTATTCTCAGCTACCCTCGGACTTGCAGGCCAAGATCTTCCAGAAGGTGCTGATGTATGCTCTGTGGTGGGAGTGGGGACAGGGGAAGCTGGTGCAGGGAAGGCTACTGAGTGTGAGTGAGAGGTGCAGACCTCCCTTTTGTGTTGTGTGTGGAGAAAGCATGTGCCCACCTTAGCTTCCCAAGTCCTTCTGGGTCCTGTGTTGCTGCTCTGTGGTCCTTGGTGTTGCAGGGGCCCATGCCCAAGTGTTTGACTGATGTGTGGTCTGCCTGCAGGCTCCAGATGGGGTCAGGAAGTGCATTGTTGCCACCAACATTGCAGAGACCTCCCTGACAGTGGATGGCATCATGTTTGTGATTGACTCTGGCTACTGCAAACTGAAGGTAGGCCAAGACTGCCTGCCTGTAGTGCTCATGTCCATGATTTCTGGATTTGGGCTGAGGGAGTCCTGGGGTAGAGAGTCAGCCACCTTCTTCCTTCAGTGTGTTGTTGTTGTGCCCTGCAGGTTTTCAACCCCCGCATCGGCATGGACGCGCTGCAGATCTACCCCATCAGCCAGGCCAATGCCAACCAGCGGGCAGGCCGAGCAGGGAGAACAGGCCCAGGACACTGCTTCAGGTGAGCATCTCACTGGGGTTCCTGTTCCTGGCACATCTGCAGCTTGGCATCAGGTCAGGGATACTTTTTTCTGCACTGGAGCTTCTTGTTATCCTGAAACTCTCAGGGGATGAGGGCAGTAGGCAGGCCTTGAGGCCTTCTCATTTGGGCTTGGTGCTTCTGCAGAGGGAAGGATGTGCTCCAGTTTCTTCCCTTGCCCGTCCTCACCTGTGGCTGTTCCACCCTTGATGCTCAGGGATAACTACCAGGCTAAAGGCAGATTTCTGAAGGCTTTGCTTTGGGACTGCTCTGTGCCCAGGGAGGACTGTGTGCTGCACTGCAGTCCAGGCACCTCTCTGCTGGGGAGGCCATGCTTTGGCCAGGGCAGAGGTTCTTCCCAGGGGTGCTGCTGGCTGGCCTGGCCGAGTGCGGAGTCCCTGCCCCGTGCTGTGCCTGGCTGGGCTGGGTGACAGGAGGAGCATCTGTTCCCCAGGCTCTACACCCAGAGTGCCTACAAGAACGAGCTGCTGACAACCACGGTGCCCGAGATCCAGCGCACCAACCTCGCCAACGTAGTGCTTCTGCTCAAATCCCTGGGTGTTCAGGACCTGCTGCAGTTCCACTTTATGGATCCGCCCCCTGAGGACAACATGCTGAACTCCATGTACCAGCTGTGGATCCTGGGTGCCCTGGATAACACAGGTGCTGGCTGCTGGACAAGCTGTCAGCCCGTGGGCCTGGGGCCTGCCTGGCTGCTGCTGATCCCTGTGCTGTTCCTGCAGGTGGTCTGACCTCAACAGGGCGTCTGATGGTGGAGTTCCCACTGGATCCTGCGCTCTCCAAGATGCTCATTGTCTCCTGTGACATGGGGTGCAGCTCTGAGATCTTGCTGATTGTCTCCATGCTGTCCGTGCCTGCCATCTTCTATCGGCCTAAGGTACCTGCTGTCCTCCAGCAGCTTGGGACCTTACCCTGTCCTGTGGCTAACCTCAGTTCTCTGCTCACCCTCCAGGGGTGAGAGGAGGAGAGCGACCAAGTGCGGGAGAAGTTTGCTGTGCCCGAGAGCGATCACCTGACGTACCTGAACGTCTACCTGCAGTGGAAGAACAACAGCTACTCCACGCTCTGGTGCAACCAGCACTTCATCCACGCCAAGGCCATGCGGAAGGTGAGGCTGTGGCAGCAGGGGGAGGGAGGCTCACCCAGGGGAGCAGTCTGACTGCCTCACACCCCTGCAGGTGCGGGAGGTGCGTGCCCAGCTGAAGGACATCATGGTGCAGCAGCGGATGAGCCTGGCCTCCTGCGGCACTGACTGGGACGTTGTCAGGAAGTGCATCTGTGCTGCCTATTTCCATCAGGCTGCAAAGCTGAAGGTGAGGGGTGTCTGTGCCAGGTGGGGGCTGAGAGGCCCAGCCTGGGGACAGAGAGGCCAACCCCACTTCTCTGTACAGGGCATCGGGGAGTACGTGAACATCCGCACAGGCATGCCCTGCCACCTGCACCCCACGAGCTCTCTGTTTGGCATGGGCTACACCCCTGACTACATCGTGTATCACGAGTTGGTCATGACCACCAAGGTGAGCTTGAGCTGAGGGCTAGCAGGGAGGGAGAGGGGTGCTCTAAGGAGATGGGAGAGCTTTGCCATGATACCAGGATCTATCAGTTCTCAGCCTTTCCAATCTATACTGGTCAGGTGTGTCTGTGTCACCTGTAGAGTCCTGATTGTCTCTTTCCTGGTATTTCTCCTGGCCTTTGTGGGACATGTTTGAACCTGTTTGTGGTCTCACCAAGTCCAGCTCGTAGCAGCTTCTGAGGCCAGCAGGGATTGTCCACAAGGGGTGTAGTCCCCACCTGAGAAGTGCCATCAGCAAGTGGGAGAGGGAGGGGGCTGCCCTGGCTCTGGAAGTGATGCCCAGGCCCTGAGAGTGCCATCCTGCTACCCTGGTGTCTCCTTCTGTCCCCACAGGAGTACATGCAGTGTGTCACTGCTGTGGATGGAGAGTGGCTGGCAGAGCTGGGACCCATGTTCTACAGCATCAAACACGCTGGCAAGTCACGGCAGGTGAGTCTCCTGCCCAGGATCAGCTGGCAGGCAGCACAGCTGCTGCACGCCTGGCCTGCTGCAGGATCTGTGTCTGTTCTGACATGGAGGGAGCAGGCCCCTGGGCCTACGGAGAGTGTGTAGCTGGCCTCTCCCTGACCTGTTGCTGCCTTGGTGCAGGAGAACCGCCGGCGTGCCAAGGAGGAGGTGTCAGCCATGGAGGAGGAGATGGCTCTGGCTGAGGAGCAGCTGCGCGCTCGCCGGGAGGAGCAGGAGCGCCGCAACCCGCTGGGCAGTGCCAGGTGGGAGCTGGCCCTGGGGACTAGGGAGCTGCGTGGAGGCTCTCAGCTTCCCGTGGGTGTTGTGGTGCAGGAAAGGTTCCATATCCCACTCCTCACCCTTCTCCCCCCCTGGCAGATCTACTAAGATCTACACCCCCGGGCGGAAGGAGCAGGGGGAGCCCCTGACCCCGCGACGCACCCCGGCACGCTTCGGCCTCTGAGCCAGCACTGCCTGCTGCTGCGAGGTGTCAACACTTGAGGAGCAGCTAAGCCTTGCGAGGCAGCCCAGCTCCTCTGATCACTCTGTGATCTCTCCACTGCTGGTGGCCCACGAAGGCTTTGGTGCTCAGCACTGATTTTGTTACAGAATGGAAAGAATTTTATTTGTTTTAAGGTTGTCAGTCTAATCCTTGCTTTGTTTTGCACTGCTCCTTGTCCTGGAGGTGAGCGCTGGGTGGAGGGCTGGGACTGTCAGCTGTTGCCCTGTTGAGCCTGGGGCAAGGCACAAAATTACACTGAGAGAAAAGACAGCTCCCTGGCCCATGCTGCAGTTCTCCCACAGCCCGTGCCCTGGGCAGGCAGCTGGGGGCCAGTGGTCCCAGTACACAGAAGACTGTAGGCCCAGCCCTGTTTCACACCCATCTGTGCCAGGAATTTTGCTCACCTTTAGATGCTCACACTAGTGGTGGTGCTCGAGTGTTCTGACTGTGAGGTACATGCTTTCCTCCAGCATCCTGCCCAGGGTGTCTTGAAGAGGCCTGGAAGAAAGGCAGGGGAGGTGAAGTGGCACAGTGGTGCACTGGGAGAAAGCAGGCTTTGCTGGGGCAGCAGCTTTTGGGGCTGAGCAGAGGGTCTGGAGATGCCAGTGCCTCAGGAGAGCTGCTCTGGAGAACCATTCCCTCAACACTACTGGCCCTGAACTTCAGTCATAACATGGTAGTTCCATGCTAAGGGACATCTCTCTACCTTCCCAGAACTGCCCAGGGAAGCACTGTTTGCCCTGGAACTGCAGCTCCTGGTGCCCCAAACACACAGGGAGCCTGTGCTGCCCATGGGGCCTTGCCCCTTCCCCAGTGTTGCACAGGAGGGACAGAATGCCTTCCCAGGCAAGATCAATACAGACTAGGAGGGTTTTTTCCTCCTCTTAGAGCACCAGATCAACAGCAGGGAAAAACCCAAATCCTCTGCACACATGTGCATGACCAAAGGGGGCCTGGGGATGCCCAAGCTGTGTCACCTGGGGGTGGCACTGTGCAGCGTGGCCTCTGCTCTGCACACCTGGACACAGCTGGTGGGATTTGCTGCAGGGACACATCCCAGCAGGGCTGCAGGCCACGGGCTCCAGGGGAGGCTGAGCATGCCCCAGAAGCTTCCTCGGGCAAGTGCAGTGCCCATGCATGAGGAGAGGCTCCCTGATGGGAATGAGCCTGGCTGCTGCTGAGGGAGCTGACAGGAACCCAAATGGGCAGCACCACCACCATCAGCTGGGGAAGCAGCTTTTGCCAAGGGGGAAATCCTGCTGTGCAGCCCTGCAGGAAACCTTCACCAGGGCTGCCAGGGAAAGAGCCAGTGCACATAGGATGGACTGGTGCTGGCAGGAGGAAGCAGTGTCCAGCTGTGGCAGGCAGTGACTTCCAGCCACAGGATTCCCTGTTGTGGGTGGGAGGCATGGGTGCCAAAAGCCATGTGAGCTGATGAGCAGAGGCAGTGCTTGTGCAGTGTGGGTGCATGAACCCCAGTGCAGAGGGGGATCACTGGCTGGGGAAAGGGCTCTGCAGTGCCTGAGCTGGAGAGCTGCTGGGTGAGCCTTGCAGTTGCAGCCCAGGCCAGCTGAGATGGGAGAGTGGATGAGGCTGTCCCACCATCACCCGACAGCTCTGGGCAGCATGTGGCTGCTCTGCCTGGCTGGGGGCCCTGGGGGAGCAGAGAGAGTCCCTGGATGCCAGTGGCTGCACAGCAATGCCCTGGGCAAGTGCCTGCCTGTGCCACGGGGCTCCCTGTGCTCTCAGCCCTCGCTGATGCTCTGTGCAGGCTCACAGGTAAGAGCTCTAACTGGAAATTTCTAGGGCCAAGCTGGGCCCAGAAGGTGAAGGCAGATGTACCACAACAGAAATCATCAGTTGCCATGACAACCTGCTGCCAGCGGGGCGCAGGCACAGGCAGTGGGAGCAGGAGCAGCTCCACAGTCCTTCCAGCAGGGCCACTTAACCCCCACTGTGCAGAACACAACTGAATTTAACCCTCATTTCTACCAGTGCAAGGGAACAGAGTGTCCCCACACGTTGCAGCCTTGTTCAGGCAGTGGCAGCCAGGGCACAGCCTCCGTGGGGCAGAGAGCCTCCCTGGCTGCCATTCTCTGCCTTGCTGCTCCCTCCCTGCTACTTTAACTAAAGGTGGTTGCTCCCCCCTGGCAGCAGCCTGCACATCACACACATGCTGGGGCCCAGCTCATGCTGCTCTGCACAGCACAGCTCTGCCCAGCACATGGCAGCACAGCTTGGCACAGCCTGGCATGACTCTGCTGTCCTGCAGCAGGACACTCCCAGCCCTGAGCCTGCAGTGCCACAGCCCTCTTGCAGCCACTGCTTCCTTTGGCCTTTGCCACCTCCTTTGCTCTTGTTCCTGCAGCAGCAGCCCTGTGCATGGCACCAGGCTACAGGCACTGCCAGGCTGCTTCCTGCACGTGCTCTGGCCCTAGAGCCACAGAATCACTCTGGCTGCAAGTGACCTTTAAGAGCGAATCCAAGCATTCCCCAGCACTGCCAGGTCACCACTAACCCATGTCCCTCAGCCCCACATCTCCAGGCCTTTCCACTCCCTCTAGGGATGGTGACTCCATCCAAGGCCTTGACAACCCTCTCAGTGCACTGCAGTTCTGCACTGGCTGAGCTGTGCCACGCCATGCTGCACTGCATGATGCCATGCATGCTGCACAGTGCTGCTGTGCTGAGCTGTGCTGCTCTGTGTGGCCCAGACCAGCTGTTCCTGGCCAGGGGAGCTGCAGGGGGCTGTGAGTTTGGCCACTGTGGCCAGAGGTGCCTGTTGGTGCCTGTGGTTGGGCACATCTGACATTGCCATGCCTGTCCCCTCCTCCAGCTGATCCTGCTGCCCTGGGGCTGGCTGCTGCAGGGCTGTGGGCAGTGCCTACCTTGGCAGGTTCCTTGAGAGCCTGTGGGGCATCCCCACAGCCCTGACCCAGAGCCTGTGCTTGGCTGGTCCTGGCAGGAGGAGCAGGCCAAGCTGGACTTTCTGCAGGCAGCTCACAGGGCTGGGGATGGGAGTTTTCTCACTTTAATTACTGCCGTAATGTTATTCTTTTCAGTGCCACGTTAATTGAAATTAAACAGCTGCCACGTTCTGTCTGGGACAAAAGAGAATCCTTTTTCATTCCCCTTTGCTTTAATGAAGACTGACGTGCAGAGAGAAAACAAAGGCAATCCAGCTGCTGCTTCTCCCCACACACACACACCAGCAATCACTGGGCCCCACGAGCTGGCAGAGGTGCCTACAGCACCCCAGCCCCAGCAGCACAGCCCCTGCACCCCAGAAGGGTCTGACGCAGGGGGACACAGGCAAAGGGGTGCCCATGTCAGTGGGGGATATTGGCACAGGGATGCTGGGCAGTGCCCAGTGGCTGAGTCCAACCACCAGCTGTGCCCTAGCATGGCTCCTTAGGCCTCCTGTGCCAAGGGTCATCCCAACTCCGTGGGCTTAGCCAGCTTCAGCCTCCCAGTCTTTGAAGTCACCAAGCAGCCCAAGCTGAGGCAGCAGGACCAGCTGAGGAGAGGATCCCTCTCCAGCCTGCAGCTTTCCTGTTTTAGGGATAGGAGCTTGCTTCTGATGCCATTCAGTACTTTAAAATATGCAAAATGAGGCAGTGGTGCAAACCTCATTAACACCCGCCTCCAACATCATTAAGATGTTTCCAAGAAAATTAATTGAGAGACTCATTAAAAATAAATTAAGAAAAATGTGTTGCAGAGAGGCAGCTCTGAGCTCGTAAATCACGCGCGGAGCGGCGACCGCCGCGCAGGCAATTAACAGCAGCCAATTTGTTTTATCCTGACTGAGAAAATTAGAAAGCAGACATGGAGATTAGATTAGGGACGTCTGTCAAGCGGAACTTGGAGAGAATATTTTAGGATACAAAATGGAAATCAGGAAAACAAAGCTGGGACTGCGCTGGGAAGAGCTGACAGGCAGAGGTGGGGAGGGAGGAGAGCCATGGAGATGTTTGCTGTTCCGAGGAGTGGCACCATGGCTGCTCCCTCTGGCAGGCTGCTCTCCCTGTTCACCAGCCCTTTGTGGCTGTGCACAGACACTGGGGAGCCTGAGCCCTTCCCGAGAGCAGCTTTGGGGCTGCAGTCTTTGGCAGAGCCTGAACCAACATGTCCCCTGACTGTACGCCGATGACACGCTCGGGTTAGCAGCCAGAGTGCAGCAGGGTGAGCCCACTGCCTGGCACCAGGCAGCTCTGTGCCATCAGCACCCCTTTGTTCACCGCCAGCACCTTCCATCAGAGGAGCTCCAGCTGCTGTTTTCATGAACTGAACTGCAGAGCCCTAATGCAAAGTGAGCAAGTGCTATCATCACCCCCATTCTGCACAGGGAAGCTGCAGCAGAGAGAAGCTGAGGTCTTGCTCCTGGCAGTGTGCATGCCTAAAGAGCTGAGGAGCAGCAGCAGCAGCAGCAGCCATTGTACTTGCAGAGCTGTAGTGTTGGGCACACTGATGACTAGTTGTGCAGCCAAACCTGCAGCCCTGGTGCAGCAGAATCAGCCACAGGCACATGAGGGGATCACCCAGCCTGCTCCCTGCTCCCAGCAAGGCAGGTCAGTGTCCTGCCTGTGCTCAGCCCCACCACAGGAACAGATCTGGAGTGCCCTGGCAGTGTGGCCCCAGAGCAAACACATCTTCCCCCCTGGACCCTGAGGGGCAGCTCTCTGTGGGCTGAGGAGCTGCCTGGGGCCACTCTGATGTTCTGCTTCTCAGAGCCAACAGATGCTGGCTGCCTCCAGGGCTGCGTGTTATTTCCTAGCAGCCATCCTAAAGGGTCAGTTTTGGGAAAGCAGTGATCATGCTTTTGCACAGAAGTGAAACAGGAAACTCCCTGAACAGGGCAGACTTTACATCTCTGTTTTCTTTGCTCTCTTATCTCACATTGTCCGGCCATATCCCATGCTCGTGTCCTGAGGTCCAACTCCAACACACCTGCTGGTTTTGGGTGGTATTTTAAAAGCAGAACTGCCCCGGTATGCACACTGGTTAATAGCTTGAATTCTCCTGCATTTTAACCTGCCACCCTCTGGCAGCCCTTCCCTGACTGTCCCCTTCCCAGGATGCAGGCAGTGCTGCCTTGGTGCAGCCACTCTGCGTCAGTTGTTGTGTTGCACAATTTAGTGTGTGTGTTACTCACATACAGACTCCCAGAACCCTGCCTGCTTTGGACCAGACACAGCTCCTGGCACCAGGATGTGCAAAGGCCACTTTTCCCAGTGCAGTTTTTATACGGGAAGCACCTTCCACCATGAGCAGCTCCTGCCTTCCCACCAGATGTGAGCCTGCATATTTGTGCACATGCTTCCCTCACACCAAACTCTGCCTGCCTCCTCCCCATGGCTCCTGCACTGCCTTGGCCTCTGCACCAGTGCCCAACATACTGCAACTGAGCAGAGAGAGAGAGAGGAAAAAACAGAGAGAGGAAAGCTCAGAGGGCATCACTTTAATATGAACAAGCTTTGGCCATGCAAAGAAGCACTGAGGATGCTGAACTTCTCCAGCAAGCACCTACATCAGAGCAGAGGGTAGTATTTTTACCTAACAAAATGAAGAAATCAAAGAGATGACTGATGTCCTGGTTTTGCTGGGACAGAACCCTAGGCCAGCCACAGTCTGCAGGCCATTAGCAGTTTGGAGTCAGGCAGGGCAGCTGAGCTGAATTGTCTCACAGGTGTGTCCCAGACCATAAATGCCATGCTCAGGTTAAAGGGGGAAGTTTACTAAAGATGGGGAGGCTTCCTGTTCCTGCTGTGCCTCTGCTGGGCTGAGCACAGCTTTATGTTAGCACTGGTATCAGCTCTCCTATTCCTGATTCCCTCCTCTGCTGGGGAGGAGCCATCAGGTGATAGCTGCAACTGCTATAGCTTAGCCCTGGACACAGGCTGAATGAAGAGAGCTCATCAAACCCTTAATAGCAATCTCATGCACAGAGGGTCGAGGAGACAGCAGAGCAGGTGTCTCACCACTGCTGATGCTCTGGTACTCCAGGTGCAGGAAAAGGACATCAGGTCTCTGCAGGGTGCTGGGAGCTCCTGGGGCTCACAGAGCAGGGGGATGCTGGAGCTCTGCAAGGGCCCCAAGAGGAGCCACAGGCACTGCCTCAGCCTGCAAGACTCAGTGATGCTGTGTGAGGGGCAATCTGCTCACACATCTGTGTGTAAGTGGTTTGGTGGAGAACAGAGTGGATAAGAGGAGGCTCAGATCTAGGAGGCAAGAGGACATCTCAGTCTGATGAGTGTAAGATGAAACAAGCCAAACTTAGACTGGAAATAAAGTGTATGCCTTACTAGTTAACTCTTGGCAGAGTAAACTGAATGCTGCAGGAGGAGTGACATTTAAAGTCTGGACAGCTTGTTTCCATCCCTGTTCAGCCAGCTAGTGATTCCAAAGCAGAGACTCGTGCTGGTGGTCCTGTGATGGGGTGGGAGGCACTGTGCTGCTTCTTCATCCCCCTTTGATGTTCTGAGGCAGACACCCATCCCTGGAGATCTGTTCCTGGGCTTGTGCTTACCAGGCTCTGGGTGAGCTCCTGCAGAGCCACTGGAAGAGATCTTGGGCTGAAGGCTTTGTTCAGGTATCCAGTCCTGTCCAGAGGCCATGTCTGCCCATGAGCTGAGGCTCGGTGTGCCCTGGTGTTTGCAGGCTGAGGTGACTCTGCTGTGACTGTGTCACACTTGGGCTGAACTCCTTCTGAAGTACTTCCACTTGGCATGCAGCTAAACTCTTCCGTGCTTAGGTTTTGTGTGAAGATGCATTTAATTCAGATGTTTGATTAACCTCCTTCCAGCAATTTCTGAGTTATGGAAAGAGTGGAAAAATACTTGCACGTAAAAAATCACTAGTGTTAAAAATAATTCCAACCACAGGAAAAATAGCTACATTTTTTTAGCTCAGCCAGACTCCATCCTCAAGTGGCCTGACTGCTTCCCAAGAAACAAACACCTGCAACTACCACAAAGAGGTGTGTCAGAGGGTCCCTGCCAAGCCTGTGGGGAGGGAACCAAGAAAAGGAAGAAAAAGATGAATACTCAGATGCGGTTTTCTGCTGGCTTATCAGCAGAGCCCAGTGTTTGCCTAGACAGATCTGGACACAGCTGAATCTGTCACCTGCTTCTGTACTTTGGCTAGGTTGTCTGATTAGTGACAGCCTTCAGATTGGTGGCTGTGGAGAGATGTGTAAAATAAGAGTTTGTAGGAACAAGTTACTTTTATATATTCCTAATGATGTTCGTGATTGTTTTTTCTAGAAGTATGCCAAGGAAATGAAAGCTGTTGGCTCAGTTAAGTGTTCTGCAAAGGAACTCCTGCTTCCCTCCAGTTGATGCCTTGGAGATCCTGAACACTACAGCTGATGGGATTCTTCTTTGGAGATCCTGAACACTACAGCTAATGGGATTCTTCTTTGGAGATCCTGAACACTACAGCTGATGGGATTCTTCTCTAAAAAGGAGCAAATATTTTGCAAGGTCAGAGGATGAGATGGCCTGAGGGAGGAGGGCAAAAGGAAGCGGCAGTCTGTAAAAAGTGTTTCATGCCAAATAGCAGACTAGGAAAAAAGCATGGGTGGGATAACAAAGAGGAAAGGGAGGCTCGAGGGGATGTGGAGGCTGGAGACAAGCTGCCCAGAGAGGTAGTAGATGCTCCATCTCTGGAAACGTTCCAGGTCAGGTTGTTTGGGGCTCTGAGCAAGCTGGTCTGGTTGAAGATGTCCCTGCTCACAGCAGGAGCAGTTAGAGACCTTTAAAGGTTCCTTCCCACCCAAAGCAGCCTGTGAGTCCTTGAGGAGGCAGAGGAGTCCCAGAGGGGACTGGGGTTAGACTGGAGAGGAGTTGGGAGGCCAAGCAGGTTAAAGGAGGCAGAAAGGGGAGCTGGGTCTCTCACTGCCAGAAGGACACTGAGGTACTGGAGTGTGTTCAAAGAACGGCAAGGAAGGCTCTGGAGCACAGGTGTGCTGAGGAGCAGCTGAGGGCACTGCGCTTGCTTAGGCTGGAGAGAGGCAGCTCAGGGCAGACCTAATCTCTCTCTGCAGCTCCCTGCAAAGAGCTTGGAGCCAGCGGGTGGTCTGTCTCTTCTCCCAGGTGACTAGCAATAAGACAAGAGGAAACAGCCTCAAGTTGTGCCAGGGGAGGTTTGGGTTGGACATGAGGAACGCTTTCTTCCCCAAAAGGGCTGTCAAGGTCTGTCCCAGGCTGCCCAGGACAGTGGTGGGGTCCTGATCCCTGGAGGGGTTTCAAAGGCGTGTAGAGGTGGTGCTGAGGGACGTGTTCTAGCGGAACTAATGAAGTAAAAGCACCATTTTCGGTTGGAAGGAGCCCGGCGAGGCCCCGCTCCCGCCAGGGTCCTGCCGCCAGCGCCCGCCAGGGGTCACCCTCAGCCCGCGCTTCGCTGAGCGCCAACATGGCGGCGCCGGGGAGCGCCGGGATGGCGGCGGCTCCTCCTCCTCTTCCCTGAGGCCGCCGTGCTGCCGGGGAAGCTCCGGGCACCTTTGTTCTC